>JAVQKI010224038.1:0-17559 GCA_036025975.1 Nematalosa erebi
CATTGTGCAGAATTTTAAGACTTTCCACTGATACAAAAACAATACATATAATGTTTTTAAATAAAATTTAGTTTCTGATTAACTGGTGTACATTAGGTCAAACAACCTTGATTAGTGCAACCTTAATTAATGAGTTGTGTGTTTAACCTTAAAATCGCCTTCTGATCTTCCAGAAGCCAAAGGACAGGCTTAGTCATGTCAATCCAGTGGATACAGTATCCACGTTCCACTGGCTATGTAGTGATTTTCTGAGTGATGGCTATGCCGACAGTGTAATAAAAAGCCCTCCCTGTCCACTTCGATGGTTTGAATTTATTTTCATTTTGTCAGAGGGGTTAAGTCTATGATATTCTATGATGACTGAATTTGACACCATCTAAAACTGGAGTGCTGAAATGACAGTGTCGAGTGAAGGCTTAAGAACTTTGTTCTCCATGATGATCCTACAGTAATCAAGACACCATCATAATATTTCTAATAACATTCATAACTCTGAAGCTTGTTTGATTGGAGGTGGAGTTCCCCGTAACGGTTTCTCTTAACATCAACATCATTATCAAACACTATGCTAATTGAAAATTTAAAAGTTTCTAAACAAGGGCTAGATATTAATTTTTGTATTAATGGTTTAGTAGATTAAGGTAAGACTTGCAAATGAAATTTGCTTCAATACAATTGTACACTCCCATTTAATTCAAACATTCAACAAATGAGTCCTGTTCGATTAGGTCCAAGGTGGAGTACTTTATTTACAATTGCATTTTAGAGCAACACTTCTCAGCACCCATGAGGATTCCGTTCATTTGGTTCTTTGTACCAGGCACATCCTTTTATTTATTTACACATTTTACGCACCAGAAAGACAATGCCAACAAGGTCAGTGGGAAGAATAAATGCCTGAAACAAAGAACACTCAACGCATCTAAGCGACAACAGGAAACCAAGCCCTTCACCTGAAGCAGTCTAAGCATGGGACACAGCTGCTACTGACAGGACCGGAGAGACGCCTTCCCACTTACATCACTGCTGCAAGTCTGGAGACATTTATTTTTGGATAGCAAGAAAAAAAAATAAAAAATACACACAACAGATCTAAGCATAGAGGTACAGTAAGCTACATAGAAAGACCTGCTATGTGGCAGTTCAAACATAAAAGACTTAAATCTTCATTCAGTTTCAGCAGACTGCCACAGTCATACTCTCCTAAAATTAACACATCTTAAAATAGCATGCTGAGAACCTGCAGCTGATGAATATTACAACAGTGCAGACCAGAAGTACTCATCCACTCTAACTAGAATCATGACAAAAGCACTACATTCACAGCAGCTGTAGTCACACCCGTCTGGGGGTAATGCGCATCCTGGATGTCCCGAACTGAACAGTCTAGAACGAGTAAAAAGAACCTACAGCTTGTCAAGAAGTTCCACAGACATGCTGAAAGAAGAACATGGCACAAAACAAGAGACAAGACAGCACTCTCTTCTCTCTGGCTCCCTGTTCAGTACACTATTCCCCTCTCATCCTCTATGCCCACTTGTCTTCCACAGCAGTCACACGCAAAACACGATAGTCAAGGCAGTCCGTTTTTTAAAAGTCCCTGTTTTCCTCTTTCCTTTTTTTTCTTCTGGCTTTTCTTTCTTTTCTGTGTTTAATTCCTCATGACTAAAATATAACTGCCTGTCTGCCTCGCACTGGTAAAGGCACTAAAGCGGAGGGAAGTGCGTGTGTGTGTTTGTGTGTGCATTTGTCTGCTGCTGCCTGTACTGTTAGGATCAGGTTTGGTGTATCTCCCCATGCCCCTCTCAGCACATTCCTGTGCCCTGAAGATAAGCTCAGGACGTGGGTGACATGGCATCGCAACATGGCAATGTCACATGGCATCGCAACACACCGCATCTCAGCATTCCCATACGATACGCCCATGCAGTACCTGGCATCCAGCAGGCCCCCCTCGCTCTTTCACTTCCCTCCTTTTAGCACACAAACTTTCCTCACACACATCTTCACACACCGGACAACAGCTCTCTTGCACTCCTACTTACCCGGTTTCCCGGAGGCCGACTCATGTAGGGGTTCTGTACCACGCTGCTCATTTAAAATACTGGTGTCGGTCAGCAAAATTATGAGAACTTCAAGCTTCGTTTTACTTAATACATTTTTTTTGGTCCCCTTAACTGCCACCACCACCCACGCGGGGAGTGTCTAAGCAGGCTGAGTCTGAAAGAATGACTGGAGAATGATGGGAAAAGCACCACCCTCGACTCAGCCTCCACCTCCTCAGTGGTGGATGGCACAGGAAGGGGAAGGAAACACACTCACTGAGAGCGCCTATCACGGAGAAGAGAGAGCGTTCCGCAAACCCCAGCAAATAATACAACCTGTAAATAATTCAGGACGGCTTTCGCACTAAAAGCTTTTGATTGTTGTACCATAAGACAAAGTACTAAAAGCAAGGTTTTTTTTTTTTTGCTTGTTCGGAAGTTTGTGTGTGTTTGTGTGTGTGTGTGTGTGTGTGTGTGTGTGTGTGTGTGCGTCTGTAAGTGGAAAAGTCGTCTATAGGTAGGCAAGACCAGTGCAGGACCAGCAGAGTGTGCACTTGGAGGAATGGGTTCGGGAAGAGACTAGCATCCTAAGGGGCTCACAGCAAGGTTGGACAGGTTCAGCCATGCTAAAATCCCACTTGGCACGCTACACTCAAACACAGTTCACAGTTCAAGCAGGGCAGAAAGAATTACCCATGAGCAGGTAGATCAAACTCTAAAAGACTTTCTTTACCAAGTGAGGAATCTTTTGCTAGCTCCTGATTTACGTTTTTTTGGCAGCTCTTTAGACAACATTTGCTGATAGTGAATTATGGAACAAGACCCTTGAAATATAACCAAAAAGCCTTTGTCTTGCAAATAAAAATCTTCAGATCTTTAATTTATTTCTACAAGCACAGAAAACTATCTGACTTGGGTGTCAACGCTTGAGGCCGCTGGGGCATTCTGAACCAAAAGAAAACTCTTTCCAGTCAGTCAGCATGGCAGAGTTCTTGAAACGCATACTTAAATGAGGAGAGCCACTGTACGGCAGCACAATCACCATCTCCATCAGAGTATGGGTACTCCATTAGACACACAGAGCTACTTGAGGGCAATAATGCACCTCCTTGCATAAAACTCACATCCCATTGCTACTGTTTCAGTGAGGCTAATCGGTGCTGGCTTGCCTTAAAAAAACACACCCATATCTATTATTTAGGATACCCCATTTCCCAGTGATGCCACATGTGCCCTACATATAAAACAGCAATATTCATTGGTTCGCTGCCTTGAGTGTTTTTATACTGTTTTTCTTTTTTCTTATACAACAGACTGGCCTGTCTGAATCATTTTAACAGCACATGGGTGAACGAAAAGCGCTTTAGAAATCTGGGCAAATGCACTACAGTATATGCAGCAAACTTTACAGCCCTGTTACAAACGCTTCTTCATTAAATAATAAAGCTGTGTTCCTCACTCTGCGCCCATACAACAAAGTAGGTATTAGACACATTCGGCTGGCTGAGGGAGAATGACATGTATTCAACAGAGGAGCCTAAAAATAGCAGCAGGTTTATAAATAGCACAGAGCATAAGATGAACACTGCAGAAAACATAAGGGAAAGTAAATATGGCCAACCGCAGGGGCTTGAGGTATCATGACTATCATCAAAGGGCAGAGATCTGCTTAGAAGAGATGAGCGTAATCCCGCTTTGAACTCGCGCTGGCTGAGCATCTCCCAGGTGGTGATATGAGGGAGTCAGAATGACGAGAGCACCTTCTTCTCTAACCTTGGATCTCAAGCAGGCACTCAAAGGGCCATCGCTGGAGATTTTTCTAGAAGCTTAAGGAAAGTATCTGGGGCAGCAGACTCTCTTTCAATGCGATTCTTAGCTACTTTAGTGGGATACTGTCATACTTGAATAAAATTAAGAGCATTAATATCCTCAATCCAAGCATACATACATACATGTACAGATCCACACAGTCTCAAAAGAGACACGTATTTGAGTGTGCATTTGATTTTTCCACAGATACACATTCGGGCACGTTCGGACAGTGATAACGGGATCCAGATGTGGATCTGGGTAAAGGAAGGTGTGCTTTGGGTGTGCCGGACAGTAACACTTGATCTTTCAAAGCCCCAGAAGGAGAACTGGTGTCAAAATAGCAGCTCTGACCACAGAAGCCATTTGTGCAGACCACTGGACCTTTGGATAATTCCAGTCATGGCTGTTCTTTGTTTTTCAACCCTCTGCATGTTTTTGGATTGCATATTGATTTATGATGTTAATGTATGCCTGTATAGAAATATCTTGCCATGGAAATGTATTTTTGTGACTACAAAGTCAGCAGAACTCAAATAAAAATGCAACAAATGAAGTCAATAATAATAAATAGAACCTAATCAGAATAAATTTCTCTTACATACCTATAGAACTGCAGTTGTCTCTTAGGGCTCCCATAGCGAGCACTGTGGCCAGAGAGAAAGAGAGAAATAGCAGGGTGAAAGTGAAATTGAGAGAGCATTGAAACTGCTCAGTGAAAGTGGAATTGAGAAAGCTGAAATAAAATTCAGGTACTATTTTAGCTTGGTTAAGCACACACTTAAGGTCTCTCCAGGCTTACTGTATTATTTTCACATTGCATTCAGTTGTAGCGCCACCTGGTGTTCACCATCAAAACAAAATTGAAGCAAAGAAAATGCTTCTAGAAAATAAAAAAGAAACCACAGTAGAAACTTAAGCTGAGCCCCAGGTCCCAATCTATGTTTTATGACTTACAATGCTGCCAGCATTAAATATTCAACCAGCTTGTGAAACACACAAAGGGGCTGCCAACAGTGCGATCTCTGACTGGCTTCATACTGATCATGACTCTATATACAGGGAGGAGGGCTTCCCATGGGGTACGCATGCCTAGAAAAAAACATATAGAATCCCTCTGTGTGTGTGACTGTATGTGTGCTTATGAATAAAATGCATCAACACATTCTTTTCCACTAGTAAGTTTCACAGGGAGCACGGCATGCATGTTGAATCTATGAAATCTAACATACACCTTGTTTTTACTGTCATTTTGAATGAATGTGTTGAACTAGATGTAAACAAATCAATGTAAAATATTCACTTCCTACTATAAATAGGCCTATATGTAATTATGTGTGTAGCATTCACCCATAAGACCATAGAGGGCTTCAAAGCGTACAAATTGCATTTGAATGGAGAAAGACTGAAGAACATGACATTGTGAGAGGCAGGACGTATGGATATGTACATATGTATGTATGTGTGTAAATATGTATGTACTGAAAGAATGTATACATACAGTATATGTGATTATAAATGTGTACAATGTGTAGTGTGTCTGTGTGCAGATATAGTAGGCTACCTGTGTCTTCGAGCCTGTGTAAACGTGAGCATACATATTTGTAAGTCTCTCTTTCAGTCGAAGCACTTCAATGTCACCGTTTGGGATATCGCCTTTGGGGGTACAATTTTGCTGAACCCTCTACAACACAGCCTGTCATCAGGTATAAACGTGCATGCGCTAGGTGTGGCCCCTCCGCTATACAGTGCAGGTGAGTGTTGGCCAACTTCCTCTTTCACTTTTAAGCAACTTACTGCCTGCATGAACCCCTCTACGTAACTTTGCCACTTGAGACTCTGAGTGCTCCGGTGATCAGCAGGCTTTCACTTCAAAATGAGCGGATATATATGTCAATTATCTTGCTGATTTCACGGGCTCTTGTGCTCTTTTTGCTGATTTTTTGACACTGCGTTAGTTATTTAGTTATAATGGCTACCTACTCAAAGAGATGCCCATGCGGTAGGGTCATCCCCATCTCGGACGGCTGTGTCCTGTGGCTGTGGCTACACCATGCACAGTCTGCCCAGTGCCTTAACAGCGCATGCACACACTGCAGCGTGATGAGACTGTTCACCCACCACTTCTGAGCCACTGTGTGTGCTGAGGCACCGGACGAAGACCTGGTCTACGAGTTTTGTGTACTACCGTTCGGGCTAGCACTGTCAGGCAGTGGTGACCACTTTGTAGGCTGGGAGGCCGTATCCTGATGTACTGTAACTAGATGATTGGGTGATTGGGCTATCCTTGGGACAAAACATCAAATGACTCACATCCTCACGCACCTGAGCGTGCTCGGTCAAGGGAGCTCTATTGAGTGCCTCCCTGTGGCAGAAGCTCCTGGCAGTTCCTTTAGGGCTATCGCCATGAGTTCGGTCCGAAAGAGAACCGTCATAGTGGGCTGGGGAGCCATATGCGACTGAGACTCAGTCTCACCTTCCCAGCGCTATGAATTATGCTGCAGACTTACTGTCCAGTGACGGCCCCAGACTTGAGAATTCTCCCCCGGGTTGAAGATGATATGGGACAGGTTCATGACTGCTGAGGTGGACCTTTTCTGTCCACTGTGGTTCTCGATCACCCCAATGGGCACGGACGCATTAGCGCATCTGTGGCCTCACATGCTGTTGTACAATTTTCCCCCATTTGCCTTCTTTTAGTCGGTGCTGGACAGAGTGCGTACAGAGAAACACAAAATGATCTTGATAGCCCCCCACCGGCCTACACAGACATAGCTCTCAGACCTAATTCCCCTGTTACAGGGGGAACCCTGGCCACTGCCCGCTCGCAGGGATCTTCTGTCCCAGGTGAGGGGCACAGTATGGCAGCCATCACCCCCTGAGCCCCCTGTGCCTGGCCCCTGAGTGTGAACGGCTTTTGAATTGTGGTCTACCCCCCTCTGTGGTGGAGACGATTCAAAGTGCTCTGAAGTGGCGTGTGTTCACCTTGTGGCGTGCAGAACACAGCCACAACCCACTCACATGCTCTATCAAGCCATTTGAGCATATGTTGCCTCGTACTTTCTCGACACTCGAAGTATATCTAGCAGCCATTTATGCTTGGCACATTGTCTGAAATGGTGTCACCCCCTGGCTTGTCGTTTTATAGGAGGTGTGAGTCGTGTTAGCCCTCCCCACTCTTATCTGACTTAGCGCTGGTGCTGAGAGTGCTGTCCAGCTCACCATTAGAGCCCCTTTCAGATATTGATCTGAAACTGCCATCTCTTAAGACGGCACTCCTGCTGGCGCTGACGTCGGTTAAGCACGTTGGAGACCTCACTGCCCTTTTGGTCAACCCACCATGGATGCATTTTGCCACTGGAGACACCAGGGTCGCACTACTATACGTGCCCAAAGTCCTACTGCCTCACTCAAACCATCGATCTGCCTGCCTAAGACTCTGGGTGCCTCTCAATATCCTTCCTCGGTCCTCGGTCCTCTGTCCTCCGTCGTTGTGCCCCAGATATCATTTGAGGCTCAACGTCATCGAGGATGTCTCATTTGTCTAATTGCTACGAGTAGAACACAGGAACAAGGATGAAGTAGGGAGGAGAAAGGTCAGATGGGCGAGGAAGCACCAGTGTATCCTTTGCGGAACTGTTTTTTCCTGAGGTAGGTGTTCCCCGATGACGAGTAGGCTGACGCGTCCTGTTGGATACTTTAAGAACCACGCCTCAACATCTGTTCGCTTTCAAAATGACAGCGGAAAAATCTGTGCACAAGTGTAAGTTTACTCCACATTGCCTAAGAGAACTTCACTTGGTTATGCATGTTGTGTTTTGTTTGACAAGCCTCAACTATTAGCTACAAGTCAGTATTACACCATGGAACAACGAACAATGACTATAAAAAAAGACATCAATAGGCTACTTTATTTCCTACAGCAAAAGGTTTTGCTTGACTTTAGCCTGATGCAGACCCACCGCACACAGACCTTTCTTTGTTTTTGGCATGTGCTTCTGCAGATGTGCGCAATGTCAAACATTCTAGGATCCACCCCCCCTGACTTTTTACCGTTTTTACACAGCGCCTGAGTGACCAGTGACGTCCCATTTTTCCTGTGCAATCGCCCTTGATTCCTCCATCCTCCCATTGTTCCTTCCTTGGTTCCTCCACAAGAGGAGGGGCTAGGACAGAGTAAAGGAAGGAAGGAAGGAAGGATGGAGGAATTTCACATTGGGATGCACCCTCTCTCACCCTAGAGCCGGAACTGAAGGCGATTAGCCCCGTCAGGGCATTGCGTGCATATGGGCTTAATCCTCTCCTTTCGTAGGACGGAATAGCTTTTTGTACGTGTTGATACACAAAGGCTTTGTCAGAACAACATCTGGCACACTGGCTTGTTGAGATGATACGCATATGGCATATGAGGGTCTGAGAGCCCACTCTACAAGAAGCATCTCTGCGTCATGGGCAGTGTGGAAAGTCTCTGTTCAAGACGGGCTAGTGGTAACACTTTTGCTTGCTTCTATAGTCTGGATGTCACAAGCACGCCTGTTGCCTGCTCAGTCTTGTCCACTGTCACTGACTGGCAAGGACACCTTGCTCACCTCTGTGATCTGGATGTTACATACAGTACGCGCCTGTGACTCGCTCCATCCTGCTCACTACTGTATGTGTCTTTGATGCTATGATGAGGCCAGTGGGGGCACTTGCCTTTTCCTATGGTTTGAATGTTGCGTGTGCACCTGTGGCTCGGTCCATCATAATCTCTGAGTGAATGCCTGGTTTAATGTGGGGCCTGTGAGGACACTTGACCGTCTGTATCAGGATGCTGTGAGCATGGCAGTTGCCTGCTCTGTCCTACACGCTGTCGACCGTGTGATTTGCGTGTTAATGTTTACTCAAATCAGTCTATTCAGTGAGACGTACCGCGCCGTGTTCAAAGCCGTGTTCCCTATAGGCGGTGTCAAAGTGCTTCGACTGAAAGATTATGGCACATAACCCTGTTTCTCTGAAGAAGAACATGAGACGCCACCTTGCTTTGCCTCTGCTTTGCCTCTTTGCTGTCATGCAAAGTGTGAAAGAGGAAGTTGGCACAAATTCGCCTGCTCCATACAGCCTAGAGGTTGCGCCTAGCGCATGTACTGTACGTTAATGCCCGATGACATGCTATGTTCTAGAGGGTGCAGTGAAATAGTAATGCCCTAAGGCCATATCCCAAAAGGTGATATCTTGTGTTCTCCTTCAGAGAACCAGGGTTTTGGGATGTATGCATGGGTAAGTAGGTATATGTGTGTGTGTATGTATAGGTGGACTGTGTGTTTATGTGTAAGGCCACTCACTTGTAGATCATGCCCGGGGATCCAATCTGGCGGAGCGAGAGGCGCGCTGGGGAATCAGTGGTGGGCTCAGGATACATGGAGTCAGGGAGGTGGGGGGTGGAGCGCCCGCTGCTCAGTCTCTCTCTCTCACTCTGCCCTGACAGGACACAAGAAAACACCAACAACAGTGGTCAGCAGGAGTAAGTGTTGATAGGAGAGCGATAATGACCTTCCATGACTTTATTAGTTGACTGAAGTAAGCTAAAGTAAGCTAAATTGATAATTGAGTATTATCAAAGGTCTGAATACAGACCAAGATAGAGCTACATAAAACATTACACTAAGAGAAAACATGAATAGTTCCAGTCTGCATAAGTGGGAGTGTCACATAACGTCACAATATAAACTTTCCAATGATTTTCTGTATCAGCGTATGAGGGCTTGACTTTGGTCTACATAAGGAGGGATTTTCCCCCCTCCCCCTTGCAAAAATAAAACACAGAACTTAATGGACGTTTGTGTCTCTCGCTCTGCTTTTACCCACTCTGGTATTATGACGCAATGAGAATAACATTTTAGGTTATAATTAAATTAAAGCAAACAATTGCAGGCAGCAGATGGTGCAAAAGGACTTACAATATCCTTCCATCTGAATGACATAGAAATCAATTGCATTTCATCACTAGAGGGCACCATTACCTAACTTCTCACTCCCAACAAAACACCCACCCACACATCAAAGGCTCTCTCTCTCTCTCTCTCTCTCTCTCTCTCTCTCTCTCTCTCTCTCTCTCTCTCACATACACACACACACACACACACACACAAACACACACACACACCGTCTGCGGTACAGGTTTTACTCACACCTCCTGGAAGAGAGGCGTATGACAGAGCAGACAGGATGTCATCCCCCACAACAGCTGATGTCTAAATTTAAATAAAAACAAGATTGGATGGCCGTCAGCTCCACAGGATTTCATCACTGCGTGGGATTACTGGCAACCAAAGCTTAGGGGCCATCAGCAAAATGGATTTGGGTTTTTACCTATACAACCTTCATTTACGACATTCTGGCAGCGAAAAAAAGGACAGACAAGAAATCCTGCACAGTGAAATGTAATTACAGAGATGCTCTTTTCATCGCACCATTGATGCCCAAAGAGACCCAAGGTCAAGGGTCACACAAAGTCACTTGATCAACAGGCAAGGCAGCTGACTGAACATTTACAAAAATTTATTTTCAGACCATGATCTGATTAAGGATTAGTATGGCATTACAGGTTTCAGTGTGGGTATAACACATACAGTAAATCTGCATCAGCAACCTGCTGATGATCAGCTACAGCTGCCAATCCAGCAGGGAGGAGGAGAGAGGACTTTGGCCTTCATTTCCATCACAGTGCGTTGTCACACACCTCCAGCATCCTATTCCCTCTCTCCCTCAAGAGTCACTTCACACTTTTCATCAGACTCCACTGGGTGGGGGGGTTAACATGTGAAATGCAAAGAAGCGGTGCTCTCACCAGGAAGTGGGTCAGGTCTTGCTCATCTATTTGCAAATTCATCCCACCTGGCATGATTGAGGCTCTAGAGTGTCATGATATGTATCAGCGAAAGCAAGAGAGAGACCCTCTTATGTATTGCAATGCCACGCACACCTATGGCCAGTAGGTGGCGCCACCTTCTAAGCATGCTTGCATCAAAGTTCCGCGTGGTCTTTCAGCTCATCTTACAACAGAGTTTCGTCCCAAAAAGATGGATTGCTCACTTTCCCTGCTGTCAACGGTTCACATCCTGGAGGCCTGAGAGGGTTGACAGGTCAAGTCAAAGGACCAGCAACTGGAGAATGAGCTGCTAATCTCCCTCAAATCCCTCACAGAGCAGGGGAGGCATAGAGCCAGGCGCCAGTTCAAACACACTTCCATGACACACAGATTAAAAAATAAAGCAAATGCCCACACAGCCCTACTGGTTACAACATCAAAGTGACGTCAAGCATTAAAGAAAGTGAGAATGAACTGAGGAGGCAGGATGAGGGACAGACAGACACTCTAACCTAGCACATTGAAATTACTCAGTGTTCTGTTCCACAGACACATCATTGTGTGCATGTGTGTGTATGCATGTGTGCATGCATGACGCATACATGTACAGTATTCAGCATGAGTGTGTACATTTGTTTAATTTGTGTACGTGTTTGTGTGTGCATGTGTGTATGTGCGTGTTATTTCTTTATTTGTGTGTGTACTGTATATGTGTGTGTGTGTGTGTGCATTGGAGTATGTGTGTGTGTATAGATTGGGGAGACTGGGATAGGGCCAACACCTGCTGTGGGCTCCCTCTGTCTTGCCACTGCAGTCAAGCAGGCAGGCAGCCCAGTGGATTTTTCCACACAGGAGATAAAACTCAGCAGATGTGCTGCAGTAAACCATTTGAGAAAGAGAGAGAGAGAGAGAGAGAGGGAGAGATGGGAGGGAGGGAGAGGATGTAGTGGGGGAAAAGAGAAAGTGAGAGAAAGTGAAAGTAATACAGAGAGAGACATATCACAGCGATAAGACAATGTGTAAAAGAAAGAATAAATGACTGAAAGAGAGAAAAGGGAAGAAAGAAAGAAAGACCAAAAGAAAGTTGTAAAAGGAAAAATCCAGCACCAAAGGATTGGACCAAGAGAGGCCAACAAATGATTCGTAGTGAGGAACACAGCCGAGGGGGATGATGGGAAAGGAAGCAGGTCACCAGCACCCGCCCGAGTATTTCATCTCCTCTCCCACCACCATCACCACCACCACCATCCCTCTCCTTCTTCCACTATCTCCTCCATCTCCTCCTGCCAATTCTCCATGCCCCAGATGTACACTACACGCCGTGCTGCATGCAGTGGAGTGTATCATTCACCACCGGCAGCAACTAGCAGGAGGGGCCCCCCGCTTATCACAGATATCAGCAGCATAGATCAGGTGTAAGGCTGCTGCATACGACACAGACACGAGGAGGCTGTAGTCTGCAGAGAGAGATCTGTCTGCCTCCCTCTCTTAGGTTGGGTGATGGAGGTAGATGAGGAAAGGTGTGAAGGTTTCTGATGAGGACAACTTGATCTTGATGCCTCTGGCTTGTTTTACCCGTCAGCAATGGCACATTACTGTGCGGGAAAGTGCACTCGCTATATACACTCTGGTACTAGAGTTCACTTGGAATGTGAGAAGGCCTTCTTGGGTTTGGTACCCTATTAGCAGATGCTCAATGAATACTAAAACAACACGACAAACTAACAAAACTGAAATATGCATTTAAAATAAATCCAATAAGACACAGACCCATTTAAAAAAAGAAGGGTGCCTTATACAGCTGTTTTGATAGGCAACATTGTAGCAGTGTAGATGGGGCTTTTGTCTCTTTGTCTTTCTATCTTTGCAGTACAGCCACTAATGTATTTTTACAACAAATTTCAATTAGTTTGTGATAAATTTTATTTATGTGTAAAAAGTAGTCTATTTTTGTGTGTGAGAGACAGAACAGGCCACTCAAGGGCAAAATACAGAAGAAACCCGTCAGCAGCTCTTCGATGGCAGCTGACTGAGCTTGTGGCAGTTTCGAATGACAGCAAGTTTGTGGAGGATAAATGTTTGAGTGAAAAGAGGCTGGGAGAGGACATGTGATATTGGGTGGGAAAGGAGAGTACTCTCCCCATTTGATCTTACAAAGTGGAATGTCTGTAACATTAGAGGCTCCACATTGGGTTGCTGTTGATTTTGTGCAGTCCCTTCCAAAAAGGGAGGGATCCAGGGCGTGAGAGGACAAGGCTACGTCAGCAGAAGAGCGTTAGAGGACAACGACTTAGTTTCACTCTTACGTAGGTCTCTCAATCTTTGTAAAAAACACACACATAACCCCAATTTGCCTCATTATATATAGATTAATTTACTGTAAATGTAACACATCTGCCATCTTCCTTATTTTTCAATACCACATAAGAACACTAGCCTGATGGACCAGACTCTCTCACTTCAAGCAAAGAGGGTTGATAGCCAGGCATATGTTTACTTCATGGTGGCTGGGCACTTGGTTGCCATTAGTGGTGCAATCCGAAGCCTTCGTAGAGTACCCTGATATACTGCAGTGGCACTGGCCTATCTATAAGAACACCAATTTGAATAGAGAAAACACTGTATTTATTGTCTTACTTCCTGATCCCTCATTTATCCAATCCCTGAGCTCAACACCACATCTCCACTCTGCATGCTCACAGAAGCATCACCCTGAATTTTGTTGATTGTCTGTTAAGGGTGCTGGAGTAGAGGTGTTGCCTGTGTCCAGTGATAAATTGTGGCAGTGAGCGGAAAAGCGAGATGAGCACAGAGATCATTAGAGCCCTTCACACCCTCCAATCTGTGCCCAGTGCTGCCCACTGAGTAGCCAGCTGTTCGTGTCTACAATCCCCTCAGCCCCACAGCCCTCACCCGCATCGCTCCGCGTTCCAAAACACACTGTGAAGCTGGAGAGCGCGCATGCACAGACACATGCACACATACATCCAAACACAACACAACAAGACGTACTTGCTTGTGCAAACAATCATTACAGAGACACAACACTCCATACTGTCCATACAAGTCCATACTGATACAGTCTCTGAACACACACATTGATCTAGATGACATGGAGTCACATACATACATGCAGGCTACACAAATACTGCGTGCAGATACCTATATTAATTCAGCTCATATCCACACATACATGTGCACATACAGTAATATACATAGGAAAAAACATATTCTACATTATGAATGTGACAGAACATGAGCAAATATAGTGTAATTTAAAAATATTTTGTTCAATGTTTTTCAAGAAAAATGTATTTGTAAAATGGATGGACTTTTCAGCATATATATATATATGTTTGTTTTTACAGTATTTGTGTACATATACTATATACTGAGGTATACTTAAACGGCTGCTTGTGAGAGCTGAACGATTGGAAAACTGAGTGGCAACAGATGAAACTCAATCAGACGAGTGCAGTCAACACGAGAGAGACAGATCTACTGCATGCTCTGGAATTCATTTTTCTTTTTTTTTTTCAAACAGCACACTTTGATCAAAGGACCCAAGACGGATTTATATCGGGTAAACACCCGACAGCATCAAGCCCAGAGCTCCAGTCCAATCCATCTCCATAATGACATGGCTGGCACGGCCCTTTCTGCCTCTGACCTGAGCTGACACCTCAGCTGTCAGGCGAGCCTGCAGTTTCTCAGTGGCCCGGAGCACTATGGCGGTAAATTAAACGCCAGAGTGCCCAGACACACTGCTGCCAGGGCCACCCCTAAATCTGGCAGCTGGCAGCAACGGCGACGGCAACGGCGTGCGACGCTGTAGATAATGTTTATTGACAGGAGGGATGGATGAATCAGCGTTTGCTGCAGTAAAAGAAAGGAGAGGAGGGGGGGTCTGCAGCAGCGACAGGCTACGGCAGTGGTGGACTGATGGCTGCGGCTTTGTGTCGACGGGCTACAGCAACCGCTTCTCACCCGCCAGCCAATTGAAGCCTATGGTGTGAGTCGAGGAGCTGCACGGTAGCTTCCAGCAATCTAAACGCACGCTGCTATTAGGATCACTGCTTACACGCACGTCACCCCCCAGACAGTTTGAGGGCATACATGTCCCCGCTTCATTACAGCTTCAACATCACTCCGAGCATATGGCTTCACTTAAACCATCTCTGACAACTGATCAGAGCCTATCAAAGGCAAGTGAACTGCGCATTTGAGTATAAGGGGAAATAAGGCCACACCATAAAGAAAAGAAGAAAACAAGGCCATGCACTCAAGATGGTTTCAAATGGCCTACCTTGCACACATCAACATGATCTAACCTAAACATGGCTTACTGTGGCCACCGCACCCTAACATCATGACGTACACACACCAGAAATATGCCCTACAACCCCTGCGCCTTCACATCCTATGTGTTTCCCAGAGTTGTCAAAGATGTCAAAGATGTTGTCTGTGTAGGACTGCTTCTTTTTCCCAAAGCCATGCAGCTCCACACACATCTCTGCTATGAGATGAGACTGGACAACAGTCTACTTCAGTGCACCACGGAGACAGACCTTTAGACAAAGACAGATCCATGACTGGCTACAGGCTTAATATAGAGAGTGCGCATTTATGCAGATCTCTGCCAGTAATGTCTGTACGGGAAGTAGAAGAGTTCGGTCACTGGGGAGGTAGGGAGAAAGGGGTGGGTGGGTGGGTGGGGGTGTTTTGCGGTGATGGGTGCATTATGAGGTAGGGGAAGGACGTTTGATTTATACCACCCGGCTCACATTTCTGCTGTCTCATGCCGTTCTCTGCCTCTTGCGAACGGGGCAGGGCGGGGATGCAGAGGTGAGGCTGTTTCATACAGTAGCTACTTTGTGGTGGGGAAAGAGGAAGAGAACGAGAAAGAGAGACAGAGAAAGAAAGAAAGGAGAGAGAAAGAGAGACAGAGAAAGACAGAGAGAGGGAGATAGGGAGAGAGAGACAGAGAAAGAAAGAGAGCTCACACAGCAGGAATAGGCAACGGGAGGACATCAGCAGTATAGCTGAGGATGGGAAGAAACTCACCACAAATGTGCAGTGCTTAGATAGCACTTAGATAGATAGCACTTTTCCATTCCACTGACAACAGTTACTGTTTGTATAGTTCAACAGCAGTAGGAGATACCACCCAAGACCTTACATCCTTGAGAATAGTTTGCCATTCAGGGAACAAGTAAAGACACTTTAGCTTTCTAGCCAGGAGGAGCCATGCCATGAATCAATAACCTTGGGATTGTCAAACTTTACTTTTCCCCTAACTCTTAACTTTATGTTCATTGCACTTAGCAGGCACTTGCTTCCAAAGTAACTTTACTCATTAAATTTTGAGATTTTAAAAGTCACAAAAGTATAGATTAAGTGTATTAGAAAGCATGTAAAAAATGTCATACTGTACATATGCAAGTGTCCCTAGATCTTTCATACAAGAAGCGATGAGCAAGAATACACCCCAGCTTTAAACAAGTAGCTGGTTTCGCATTAATGGAGCGATAACTACGGAACAGTGTTGCAGCAGAAGCTTTGCTGTTACACAAGTTATATGATAACATGACAAACTTTCACTGTTTACAGACTTGGTATTGTTGAGCAAACAGCAGAGAGTAGCACATGGTTTACAGACAGCAGCACTGAGACGGAGGCACAGAGCTCTCGCCGCGCCTCAGCAACAAACTGCTGCTGCATATTTCCGTAACCATTCAGCCAAGATGTCTGACTGGTTAATATAGCCTCTCCCAGGCAAACACCACAGCCCATACTGTCACTAATGTTGGTGTGTAATGTACCGTAAAGATCTACACATGAACAAAAATGCCCTTTGATGAAGTTGCATGAGTCAGAATGTGTGGACATATGAAAGTGGACAGATCATTTATGCATGTTTCTACTCTGCTTATAAATAGATGCACACAAGACGGCAAGGGGGAGAAGTGGGGGAGAGGACATGGGGAGGGTGTGTGTGTATGTGTGTGTGTGTGCGCGCACACGTGTGCGTGTGTGTGTGTGGGTGGGTGTGAGAGAGAGTGTGTATACAGTATAGCGGACAGGGAGGGGGGTTTGTATGAAGAATTCCAGGCTGATCCCAGTTCATGGCATTTTTTTTTTTCCCATTACATAATAACTTAATGACAGACAGCCAATTTCGGCTCAGATGACCAGCCTGCCGTGATGCTATGTGTGTGTGTGTGTGGCGGGCGAGGGGTGGGGGATGGGGGTGTCTCATTTCCCATTTGGGATTTACATTTCCAGTAATTACACTATGACAGTGTCAAAAAAACACACATATTTTCCCACGTGCCAAATGTAGCCACAGCTTTGAGAGCTAAGTTGGGAGAAGACTAAAGGTCTATGTCTATGGTCTATGGGAGAAGACTAAAGGCCTATGTGCAGACTGCAGAGATGACTGTGTGTGATTGTCAGTGTGTGAAGTGTTGCTGTTTGAAATGATTTTAAAGGAGAGAGCAAGGGTACGAGGGTAGCAGTGGTGTTGCTAACAGTGAACAGTGGTGCAGTGGAGTTGCAGAGGATTCAGCTCTTGCCTCATCAGGATTCTGAGCAGGTATAGCCTAGTCAGCGTGCCCCCCTCTCGCTCTCTCTCTCTCTCTACACACACACACACATACACACACACTTTCACTCTCTCTCTCTCCGTCCCTCTTTTTTTCCTCTCTTTCTCTCTCTCACTCCTTTGAAATCATATCATTCACCCCCACTCACCCCCTGTGCTACACACAAACAGACACACCATATCTAACCCCCAACCCCCCCTTCACACACACACACACACTCTCTCTCTCTTCTTTAGAGCCACCCTTTGTG
>JAVQKI010224050.1:0-14502 GCA_036025975.1 Nematalosa erebi
TGGAGAACCACACACACACACACCCACACACACACACACACACACACACAAGCACACCAACACACACACACACACACACACACACACACACACACACACACACAGAGACACACAGACACACAGACACACACATACACACAGACCCCCTGCCAAAATAGGATTTGGATGAATCATTGCTGCTTAACCAGGCTTGCGCGTGAGGATGTGTGACACTTTTTTTTTGATGTGCTTGAGGGGGCGTTTGTGGATTATGTGTGTGTGTGTGTGTGTGTGTGTGAGAGAGAGAGAGTGTGTTTCACAGGGTTGTGATGTGCTGTGACCGTACTAGTGTCATTTTTCACCCATTGTGGTGTTCTCTTTCTGTCTCCTCCAGCCTACAGCACGTTCTATATCGTGGGCCTGGTGCTGTCCATGCAGATCCCTTTCGTGGGCTTCCAGCCAATCAGGACGAGCGAACACATGGCCGCAGCAGGTACGACCCGCCCCCAGAGAGAAGGAAAGCAGAAAAGACTTCGGAGTTATTAGAGTTGCCATCAGCCTTACTCTGTGTGCGTGTGTGTGTGTGTGTGTGTGTTCCAGGTGTGTTTGCATTGCTGCAGGCCTACTCCTTCCTGCAGTACCTGAAAGACCGTCTGACGCGGCAAGAGTTCCAGACCCTCTTCTTCCTGGGGGTGTCTCTGGCCGCTGGGGTGGTCTTCCTCACGGTCATCTACCTGACTTACACAGGTGAGCGTGCACCTCATGGGCCGCACTCACAGATACAGTAAGTAAGGACCATACTAGGATCATTATAGTCCTTGCTAAAGACTGTACTAGATATCTAGTATCTAGTCTAAGGACAATAGTAGATATGAAGTAAAAACGGATAGCTGGTATTCTAGTGTACCACAATGCACTGTGCTGCCACCACAGGCCAAAAAGAGGGTGCTGGGCCAAGGCCAAACTCTACACCATCCATCCTAAAATTTTCAGCACTTGCACCCTGTCAACCCCAGTGACAAACTTACACCTGTTCCAGCACCATCTGCGTAAACACCTCCACCTGTGTTCCAACAACACAAGCCCAGAGAAGCAGCAGTCGCCATGGCGGCTTGTGTTTCTGCTCCGACTCGTCCTCCACCCCCCCACGCCCCCGTTCATTACTCATCTCTGTGGCCCAGCGCGACGCGGCAGACGCAAGGCCTGGGAGATCTCATTAGGGCCCTGGCACTGACACCCCCCACCACCACCACACACACACACACACACACACACACACACACACACACACACACAAAAAAAAAAAAACATACACACGAGCGCGCACACACCCACCTCACTGCACAGCACTTGGCACCTCTGCTTACTGGAAATCAATTAAAGAGCTGCTCAGTCTTCGACACACACCACGTAGGGAAGGAGGGAGGGAGGGAGGGTGGTGATGAGGAAAAACATCTCTCTATTGCTGTGTTCCCTCAGAGCCATGGGCAAATGCTCTAAACACACACAAACACTTTTTGCTTACTGTATCATTTGATTTATTAGGTTGTGTTTGTTTAAATGGTGTTCTTTAATTCTCCCCTCTGTGTGTATCTGTGTCTGTGTGTATGTTCCAGGTTACATCGCCCCTTGGAGCGGTAGATTCTACTCCCTCTGGGACACCGGGTAGGTGCATGCTTTAGAGTCAAGCATACAGAAAGAGACAGAGAGAGAGAGAGGCTGCCCTCTTGCAGAAGAGTTCTAACACCTTTAGTTTTATGAGATCCTAATTCACCCATCCTCATTTACCAGCAAGCGCCAGACAGCAGAGAACAAATGAGAGAACTTGCTCTTTGCACAAACATTTTATATTCTCCCGCCAGCCATAAAACAACCCACAGTGGAACGCATATCCAGAGTCGCTGGCCGTTATCGTTGGCGTTATTAATCGTCACCAGCAGTAAAAGCCCAGCTGCTGGGAGCTTCAGCCTCGGCAGTATGGAGTGGTCAGCTCCTCCCTCTCGCTGGACTCGTCTAATGGAGGACGACAGGGGCGCAGAGAACTCGGCACTAGTCCGCATTTGGAGCCTGAAGATCTCGAACGCCTGCTAGAGGAGAGACACTTCTCCACTTAAGCCTCGTGCTCAGAGAGGGAAAGAGAGGGATTGGGAGAGAGAGAGAGATGTTGTCCTTGTTTTTCTTTTTCTTTTTTTTCCCCACCACTCCTCAGTCAGCTGTTGAAGTGCTGCATTACCCACTTAATAGCTAATGTACTTTTATTTGGCCTGTCATAAACTCATAAAAAGAGAAGCAGCCATCTCGCGCTCCCTCATCTGCTGGGATAAAGGGAGAGTTTTTGGAGGGTCTCGCCCAGCCAGAGCAGAGTGCATGTGCTGCACTGCAGATGAACGAGGACGGGGAAGAGGGAGAGAGAAGGAGGGGGGGATCAGAGAGGGTAAGATGGAGGGATGGAGAAAGGTCAGTTGAGGAGATGATTATCTGCAGTCACACCTTATCAGACACAGCTTACAAGTATGTGACCTGTGAGATAGCTGGATTTGCACTGTTATATACACACACATAAATGAACATACTACACACACAGACACAAACAAACATACTGCACACACAAACAAACAAACCAACCACACACACACACGAACATACTACACACACAAGCATGTACACACACAGACACACACACACGCACACACGCACAGACACACACACACGCACAGACACACACACACGCACAGACACACACACACGCACAGACACACACACACGCACAGACACAGCTATAAAGGCAGACATCCAGTGTCAGTGTTGATGTCTCTCAGACACCTCCTCTTCCCCCTGTAGAGATCAGATGCCGTCCTATTCTGTTTCATCTCAAAGGCAAACAGAAAAAGGCGGGTGACTCGTCGAACCCTTACATTGCATCAACCATCTGCAGTATTAAAATGTTACCTCCCCAAAAGATTATTGAAATACAAAAAGGGGGAAAAAAAAGCAAAGGAATTCTGTACCCGAATTTGTCCTCGCCGTGCCCTTGCCGAGTTTGCTCCGAGAAACGATGACGTTCATGTTAAAGTTAGCGCTGGGGTGTTGTGGGTCATGGGTATGGTGCCAAAGCTATCACCATTAAACTCCCGCGCGGTGCTGTGTTTTTACAGCGCGTTATCGCTCAGCAAACTGCTGACTAATAGAGCGGCCCTCTCCTCCCATTGAGAAATATTTGCTGTTTAGTGTTTGCGCCTGCCAATCCGCTTAGCCCTGCCGGGCCTCCCTCGGCAAAGCGCGCCGATTCAGCGCTGTCACTTAACAACAACACCCCCGCCATCTCGAGAGCCCGAATTAATGAGTGTGTCCAATTAAAGTGCCCTGTCTCTTCCTGTGTGTGTGTGTGTCTGTGTATGTGTGTGCATGTGTGACTGCGTGTATCCAGGTATGCCAAAATCCACATCCCCATCATCGCCTCGGTGTCGGAGCACCAGCCCACCACCTGGGTGTCGTTCTTCTTCGACCTGCACATCCTGGTTTGCACCTTCCCAGCAGGCCTGTGGTTCTGCATCAAGAACATCAACGACGAGCGCGTCTTCGGTAGGCCCTGTGGGAGAGACACATGTGGAGGGTGGGGGTGGGGTGGGGTGGGGTGGTGTAGGTAGGGGAGAGCTGTGCCAGCAAACGCTTTTAGGACATGCATTTTTTATCGCCACCTTTCATCCCTAATACACTTCTAGCTGATCTGGGAAGCATTTTTTGGAGCACTAAGGCAAGCTGAGGCTAGAAGTTGGCTGAGAGCGCTGCTTGCTATAGATCTCAGATCTGTGGCAGGTCTTCAGCATAGAACACTTCACAGACCTTCTAAAAAGGCTGCAGGGGTCAGTTTCATGGAAGTCTATAGCAGTGGATGACCTCCGGTTGAATTGATATTGAGGTCATTTGGAGTGTGCTGGGTTTACTTTCTCGTAACGTTTAAGTTTATGGCAATCGTAAGATACGAAAAGAGATCAAATCCAGGTCTTTCTCTGTTGTTGGGTGATAAAGGTAAAAAGACATTTTAGAGTCTCTAACAATATTGCTCCACTTGTGAAGGTGGCACTGCCATACCTAACACAATTTAGTTTGTGCTTGTATACTGTCCCATTTTAACACCCTGAGATGAAATTCACTAAATCCACTTCACATATTGCAAACACTCCCTCCCCCGGGGCTGTTTGTTTAGTGCTGTCTGTATCTATTTAGGTGTTTACTCTCCACCAGAGACGGGAACAGGTTTGGACAAAAGCCCTCACAGGGCATCATGGGAACAGTTTGTGAAGTGTTTTGGTCGGGCATCTGCGAGGTCCCACTCGACACTAAACACGGCGCAGGCTATTTAGTGGCTGTCCATTATGGTAACACAATTTGTGTGTGTTTGCGCGCGCACTGGATTACCTCCCAATATGCCTCTCTTGCAAAAGAGTTGCAGGCAAATAAGTGAGTCACTCCCTTAAAGTAGCCTGGCGGTTGCCCACACACAATGCGTCACATGCCGTTTCTGAGACGTCCTCAAAACCGGTGGCTCGAAATTCTTCAAGTGCATCCTCGGTGTAAGAGTAGGAGTCTACGGATCCGTGACTGATTCCGCCACAGAGCTTTTTGAGCTGGCGAATAATAACAAACAAAAAACTGGACCAAGGACAAGTGGAGCTCCTCCGTTCAGGACCTTTTTCACATCTGTATTTCCATGTGATTTACTTGCTTACCTCGTACCTTCCACCCAAAGCGTCCGCCCCCACATGGCTGCCTGTCACCCACCGCTCGGCCGAGTTGAAGTAGTCTTTAATGGCGTAAAGGAGATAGATGGCCTTTTCATTTGACTAAGTGCGCAGTGGACCCTGTGCCTGCCATCTAATCGAACGCAGGAGAGAGTGAGAGAGAGAGAGTGAGAGTGTCGTCCTAGGGGAGGTAGTGTCATGTAAGCCGGCGGCTGCCTCAACCCCTCCAACCCCAGCGCACATACATTCTCTCACTCTCCCTTTCAGACACACACTCGCACACTCTCTCTCTCTCCCTCTCTCCAACATACACGGAGCCCTTAAGCCCTGCTGCAATCATTGTGTCTCTGCGTAACGTGCGGGGGAGGCAGAGGCATTATTGAAGTGCATGCATGGTCACTGCTCCCTGTCATCTCCATCAGCCAGCAAGGAACACACTTATTAGCTTTTTTTTTTTTTTTTGGGGGGGCTGTCGGAGCGACTCCCCGCACTCCCATAGACAAGATAAGCTCCTCCACGCCCTCTCAGGCGAGCGGACAGAGGGGACAGGAGCACTGATGAGGCCTGTGCAGTCCAGTCTCGCCCGGAGCACAAGGGGGAGGTCAGCATAAGTTACGATACAATTCCTGGAAAAAAAAAAACAAAAAAAGCCTCAAGTCGTTTTTGGCTCTTGCCTCAGGACTGGGCATTGAGCCTCACTGATACTGTTTTTAAAGCTCTGCCGAGAAAGAGATTGGCGCTATTGGATAAGGAGCCCTGGCCAATTTTCCCTTCTTGCCAGCTCCCTGCAGAAATGCGTAGTAGCCTAATTACTCGTACGATCAAACCAGAGAAATCCCTCTTTTTGACGGCTGCTTTCATGTGCAGCCTGGCCACTGAAGTTTAAATGCTTCTTTAAACGCTGACCTATTTCGCATCCCTACCTCATTCACGAGGTGTTTGAACTTAAATGACAGACTTCTAGAAAACATGAGCACTCAATGGCTTTAAAGTTTTCTTTTTCTTTCTTTTTTTTTTTTTTTTTGAGCTATTTTTGTTTTGTTGTACGATCTTTTTCTGTTAGATATATGCACATAATGCAGATGAGTGAATATAGTCAGGCAGACATTCCCAGCTTGCCCCGCACTGGATTGCTGCAGCTCTTAGATCTTTCACTAATTAGGCACAGGTTTGCATTTTTTTTTTTTCCCCCCGGCCGTAACTAGGCCTTTCAGTCCAGGCACTCCTGATGTGTCAGCAAAACTTAATAATTCATCTTTTAATCTGTGTTTATGTGCAGCTTCAGAGTGTTTAGTTGATCCAGTAGTGTGGCTGTGCGGTGGGGTGCAGCTCAATCTGTCCAAGATCTTAACACCTGCTTCCAACTTCATTAGCAGGAAGGAAAAAGAGGAAGTGGGGGGGCGGGCGGAGGTGGAGCCCCACAGTTGTTGTATGCAGGCCTAACAGAACATGTCCATGAGCAGTGACTGGTTTGCCTGTTCCTGGTTGGTCATTGGTCTACGATGCTCTGCTTTCATTGGATAATTCTGTGGTGTTTGACGGATTCATTTGCATACATTTGAGCAGAGCCCAACTACTTGACATGATGGAGCTATTTAAACAGCCATGGCACAGTTTCACCATGCTTTGCAGAGGCCTTGTAGTCAGTCGTGTGGTTGCGATAATGGGTTGTAGTTGTGTGGTGTGATGTAGACGATGTTGTCAGTAGACAGGCACTGTAAGATCATTGCTCTCCTTAGGCCTAGTTCTGAGTGAAAGATTGTCCTCATAAACCACAGATTCTAGATCAGTTGTGTAGTTGGAACACACATGTTGAGGCTCAAATCAAGAGGAAGCAAGTGACCAACTGTGAACAGTGCAAGTGTGGGCTACTGGTTAAGTCATGTTGTGGGAACTCAGCCTGCACCAAAGTGTAGGCAGATTATATGCAACAGTAGCTGGAAACAACGGCAGTGAATCGTAACACCAGGATCAGCCTTTCTATGCACAAAGCGGCTTATGTTGTATTGACATATTTGCAGGTGTTTATTTTTTGTGCGCATGTATGCGTAAAGCCATTGAAGTATGCATTAGTTTTCTCTCATTATAAATGGAAACAAATAATGTTTTGATTAGGGTGTGGTGTCGAAGCTCATTAGGTGTTAATGTGGTCCACAGCCAGGTATCAGCGCCGAAAGCAAATTATCTGACATTCCATCCTCCGGAAGCTATGAATACATAAGCTGGATAAAAGCCTGCTCACAAAGTCAGTAAATAGTTTGGGTTTCCTCTGCAGAAACCTGTAGTGTTTGCCCCCGGGCAGGATGTATTTAAACAGGGATTAGTGGAGCGATTGCTTTTTGTTTGTTTGCATTTGTCTTTGATGTCTTTTGTCATTTTCTGCTTCTACTTTTGTAGTGGCATTTTGAAAACTGCTTAGTGAGTGCCCTGGTACTACTGTGTTCTTTCCTCTGTGATGTTTAGCATTGTCCTCTGTGTCGCCCCCTAGTGGCCCTGTACGCCATCAGCGCAGTGTACTTCGCCGGCGTGATGGTGCGCCTCATGCTGACGCTCACGCCGGTTGTGTGCATGCTGTCGGCCATAGCCTTCTCCAGCGTCTTCGAGCACTACCTGGGCGACGACACCAAACGCGAGAGTCCGCCCGCCGAGGACAGCAGCGACGAGGATGACAGGAAGAGCTCCGGAAACCTCTATGACAAGGTCAGTAGCCAGGCCCACCATGAGAGTATAGTAAGCACTTGTTTTCTGACAAACTTGGTTCCTTAAACACACAGGCTAGTAAGTAGTAAAGCCCCCTAACTTACATTTATGACTATTCTTTGCTTTCATTCATGTAAAGCACGCTGTCTTGTCCCTATATATGAAAAGTGCTGTTTAAATATACTTGCCTTACCTGAAAGTAGAGAGTCTTTGTGCTTTGTTTTGCTTACATGAACATAAGGACTCTTGAGTAGTGAAGTTTATACCATTCTGAGCTAACTTAACCAGGTTTATCACTAACCCCCTTAGTTTATTACTTGGAATACCCTTAAATGTTTGTTTGTTTTAGTTGTTTGTGTATGAAAGTGGTCCACTGATTGTGTGCCTTATGGTGGGTAAACTCCCAGCAGTGGGCAAATGCAGTTCCTCCAGACTGCAACGAGTGAAAGCAACACCTTGTTATTTGCTCCAGCAGCTTTTTGCTTTTTTTTTTTTTCTTTACTGGAAGTCAGTATTGATGAGTCACCCCGTGTGGACTCCAGGCCTTGCGCCATTACTCCAGAACACACACACACGCTCTCACACATATACACACGAGCAGAAACACAGACACACACACACACACACAGAACTTGTTTTGTTGCTTTGTCCTTTGGAATGTGCTGATGGTTGCAAACTGTTGCCCATTGCTTTACCGCTAGGTGACTTTAGCCGTTTCTCATCCTAACTTGTGTTTGTGCGTCTGTCTGTGTGTTTGTGTGTGTGTGTGTGTGTGTGTCCTGCAGGCTGGGAAGGTGCGTAAGCACGTCTCGGAGCAGGAGAAGGCTGAGGAAGGCCTTGGCCCTAACATTAAGAGCATTGTCACCATGTTGATGCTGATGCTGCTGATGATGTTTGCTGTTCACTGCACCTGGGTTACCAGCAACGCCTACTCCAGCCCCAGCGTAGTGCTGGCCTCCTACAACCATGACGGGTAAGAGGCTGCATGTCCAGTGGCATATTTTCCCTGAGGCCCAGTGAGGCATGGCCGCCTCATATAAAACCTTCTAGTACAGAAAGCAAAATGTATTCACAACTGCATATTTGACTTTTCCAGTTTTCTCGTTCAAATCATCGTATCATCAGGGTATCTTCTAAAGACAATGTAGGGAGCGAAACAGCTCCCCTGTCACACTGTGCATACCACTGCATTAAACTGTGAATGCTTGTCAAATACTGCTACCTATTGTGGCAAAGTTTGCGGAGCCTCCTCGGTAACCAGTTTTAGCCAATCAGATTGAAGCACGGCTTTGCATCAGCTGTCATCATGGTCAAGTCAAAATAGGTGGGAAAAAAACGCAAGGGAGGCTAGCTTGAATTGGCCTCCAGGTCAATGTCATTGTAAAAACTGAAACTGCCATCCAATCAAATTGCCGCTGTCCCAACTCGAGTCAGTTAGGGAGTCAACGTTAGAAGATGAAGTAGAGATGCAGACCTTGAGTTTTCAATTGAAATGATTTCTACCAAACCTGAGCCTCACTGAAAATCAAACAGAACAACAGTAATCCTGTGCTACTTTGAAGCTGGCTAGTATTCAGGGAAGAGCTACGAATATAGGTCGGCTACTCGTTATTTTATTATGGGAACTTTTGGAAAGTTAATGTTGGGGCATTCAATGAAGGAAATTATGCCGTCGCTTTTGTCCTGCGTTGTCCTGCTGTTTACTGTTGTCTGCCTGAACGGAATGGGGCGTGCTTGCGTGCGTGCACACACACATAGATTCAGGCACACACGGCTTGTGCAAATGTGTTTATGCAGTGTGCAAATGAAGAGTATAGGAAGGACCACATGCGAAGCAGTGACATACAAGAAGTGTAAAAAATCAGTTTTAACATGAACACTTTTTCTGCCAGGTCTCGGAACATTCTGGATGACTTCCGGGAGGCGTACTACTGGCTCCGGCAGAACACAGACGAGCACGCCAGAGTCATGTCCTGGTGGGATTATGGCTACCAGATCGCCGGCATGGCCAATCGAACAACGCTAGTGGATAACAACACGTGGAACAACAGCCATATAGCACTGGTGAGGAATCGGTCTCTTCTCCAGCAATGTCTTATCCCCAAGCTAGATCCACATCACTACATGTATGCACGGCTCAAAGCTACTGTATGAGGTACTCTAGAGGAATTCAGGTGTGCCTATGGTTGTGTAAGATTGAAAAAAAAACAGGTAAATATACATGACTTAAAGTCCTTATAATTCCAGGCATAGGATTTTCTACCACCGTTTTAAACAGTGTGTATTGTCTTTATTTGGTTACTGCCAGATAGGTACTACTGTGGAGCCATCTAGTGGTGAGAAGTAATATAAAACTGTGCGCTCTGTGTGCAGGTTGGCAAGGCCATGTCGTCTAATGAGAGTGCAGCGTACGAGATCATGAAGTCCTTGGACGTGGATTACGTCCTTATCATCTTCGGCGGCGTGATTGGCTACTCAGGCGATGACATCAACAAGTTCCTGTGGATGGTGCGCATCGCTGAAGGAGAGCACCCCAAGGACATCCGGGTGAGTGGGTGCACTTGCTTCCCGCTCTGAACAGGATTTCTGCAGGGTCTTAAAAAGTCTTAAAAATATATATATATAAAATTTAAAACATCTTAAATACAGTGAAATATAGTCTAATAGGTCTAAATTGAACATTGAACATGTCCAATTGGTCGAGTGGTGATTATTACTGCAGATGCACCAGTGGGGTTCATGTTTGGTTCATATTTGTCACATATTTGTTTTTTCTCATTTGATTTTATTTGATTAGTGGATAGGCGGTCAAGATGTCTGATCCAGAATCAGGGGTGCATGTTTATTGTGGAAGATTGTACATATTTTGCAGTTCAAAAGTTAGGAATCACTGAAAAATTGCCTTAATTATGACTGGGGAAATCACATTTTCATATGTCAATGATACATTAATTCAATTATACATGGCATTGTGTTTCAATGACACATTATGCTAGCTAGTCCTAAATTATGCTAAGATGGCTAACTGATCATTTGAAAATCCTGTTGGAGTGAACTTTGTGTGGTGTAAAATGCGACACTGCTTAAGAAAGCAATAAACCAGCCTTCAGCACTTGAGGAATTGATTATAGTCTGCAACTGGAAAAAAGGAGGCAACAGAAACAGAGTGGCATTCTGTGGTCTAGTGCTGAGAAAATAAATGCTATCCAATGCAAGAATTTGGCAAGAAACTTGTCCTATCCTCCAAATGCATGCGGCAGAGCATCCTTCAGAACACCACCTTCTCAAGACAGTGCAGGAGGCCTTGGCAAAGAGCTCCGCAGACAGATGAGTCAAGTTTGATAATCAGGCACAGATGCCTCACAGATCTGCAGTATCAACAGTTAGTTGTATTCAGATGGTACCTGCCGAAACACCAGTCTCAGCAACAGCAATGACCAGGCTCGGGATTGATGGCTTCAGCGAAGCCTGGCCGACATTTACAGGAGCCTCTTTTCTCCTACAAGACAAGACACTTACATTATACCTCACATTATACACCTAAAAGCAGATTGAGCTTCATGCTGAAAGTTTCTCGATGCTCCAAATGGCGCGTTGTTCAAACTCAAGAATTACAACGCAAAATTGTAAATTCAATCCTTGATTGTGTTTTTTGATTCCTTTTAATGATGAAGTTAGTTTGTCTTGTTTTTCCAAACTTTTAAACAGTAGTGTTCTGTAAGAGTTTTGCAATTAGACCATGATGGCAGTTTTTGAAGGGTTGTAGAGATGCAGGCCCTGATGTTTGTTTTCCTGAGCTGACTGTGTGTGTGTGTGTGTGTGTGTGTGTGGTTGTGTTCTGCAGGAGAGTGACTACTTCACCCCACAGGGGGAGTTCCGTGTGGACAAGGCCGGTTCCCCCACGCTGCTCAACTGTCTCATGTACAAGATGTCCTACTATCGCTTTGGAGAGATGCAGGTTAGCACACTGCTCACAGACATCAGTCCCGCCGGAGGTCAGAGTTCAGGAAAGGATGGGTTAAACCGGTCTAATTGGGATGGTTGTAGCTGAACCCTTAACTTTTTCTTTGGAAATAAATGTATGCAGGTCATCTTGCATAAAGTGATCTGATTACGCAATTACTAGATATCCATTTCATTAAAAGGCAGCCTGTCCGTTTGGTCAAGTTGAATTTAGGTTGATTTCTCTAGAAAACTGTCTAGTATTACAGCAGAGTATCAATGTATGTGTGTTTGCATTATCAATATTAGTTTTACTGCAGAGACGGTAAACCAGGCTAGCCTTTGTTTGCTCTGAAATGCTAACGAACCTCTTTAATTTGCTCCTCTTTTTCGCGTCGACGCAGCTGGATTTCCGCACGCCGCCAGGCTTTGACCGCACGCGGAACGCCGAGATCGGCAACAAGGACATCCGCCTGAAGCACCTGGAGGAGGCGTTCACCTCAGAACACTGGCTTGTGCGCATCTACCGCGTCAAGAAGCCCGAGAACCGGCAGGGCCTGGACCACAAGCCCCGCAACGTCGGCCAGAAGCAGAAATACATCTCCAAAAAGGTCTTTGCCTTCTCTCTCTCTTTTTTCTGTCGGTTCCTTTCATGATGCTTATCCACTGTTCTCTCTCTTGCTGCCACTGCAAGTGCCATTTGTGTTGTACTGGAGAAGTTGACCAAAGAGCTAAATGCATTAGAAGTGTGTAGTTTGTGAATTTATGAACAATGGCTCAGTGGAACTCACCCCCCCCCCCCCCCTCTCTCTCTCTCTCTCCCTCCCTCTCTCCCCCTCTCCCCTTCTCTGTCCTCTCTCCCCCCAGACAACTAAGAAGAAGAGGGGTTACATAAAGAACAAGCTTGTGATGAAACGAGGCAAGCGGGCGAACAGAAGGTCAGTTTAACTGACATCAGAAGGGACAGGGAAAAAAAAAAAGACGCAAAATCTCAAAGGACAACTTTAAAGTTAAAAAAACAAAACAAAAAAAGAGACGATGAAAAAGGCAGCAAGCTAAGTAATCCACCAATCAAGACAAAGACAAAGAAGGAAGACAAGACGCCCCGTTGTCTGGAGAGTTGCCAAGCGGAAGTCAGCAGCGCTAGGCTGCCCGAGTGTTGGGTTGTTATGACAACATGGAGCTCTGCGACCTGAATGCCTCTCTTATTTTTTTTCTGTTTGTTTTTTCTTTATTTTTGTTTTTTGTTTTGTTTTTTGTTTTTTTGTTTTTTGTTGTTGTGGGTGGGAGGGGTGGAGTTGTTTGAAGAGGGTGGGTTGGGATGGAGGATCAGACAGAGTGATAGAGAATGCGAGAGAGAGAGAGAGACAGGGAGAGAGAAGTAAAGCCAGAGTCTGCAGCCCGTTCTTTTGTTTTAATCATAACCACCACCACCTTCATCATCATCATCATCATTATCATCTCCACTTGTGTTCTGTTCCTTTTGTGTAGTTTGTCCCTGTTCTGAGTGTGGGCTTTATGTACTTGAATGTCTTGGTAGTACAGGGCAAGTGGTCTTCTCATACCCCCTTTCCACCTCCACCTTAACCACCACCACCACCACCACCACCTGTCTCACCACCCAGTCCCACTAATATGAAACAGGCAGCCGTTTTTACATGACCATGCCACTGATGATGAAAACCCCAGTCGAGTGGCGTGGCGCCTGAGAGATTGCGGCACCAAAGACAGTTTGTTGCTCAGGGCAAGAGTGATTGTGGGGGTGAGGGTTTGGGGGTGGGGAGGGGTGGGAGAGGGGGGTGGATTCACTTTACATTAGTTTAGAATCGGAAAGAGATAAGGTTTCTGGGAAAGGGGGAGTGATGTGTATCGATCGGTCACTCTTGAATGCTCATTCTTGAATTGTGTGCACGCCCGCCTTATGGAATTAAAAATAAAAACATTAAAAAAAAAAAAAAAGGACAAACAAATTATAATGGGATTTCTAGATTACATCTTTCTTGGGCAGTTCTTCTTGGGTCATTTTAGAAATCGATTTGTTTTTGTGTCATTTTGTTCCTTCCTACTAGTGTTTTTTTTACTGATTGTAAAAAATTTGAAAGAGTTGCAATAATATCTAAGTTGGTTGGGAGGGGAAAATGTGAGAAATGAAGTACTAGATTTGTTTGGTTTAATGTAAATAATAAAAGCCTCCCATTCTGATGTCCTGCTGCTAGGCTTCAATCAGTTTATTTGCATTGGGTAGCATCCAGCGTGTTTGCGTCTGCATGTGTGTGTGTCTGTGTGAATAGTCGTGCAGCGGGTGCAGCCCAACATCTAAAGGCACTTGTACACACACGGTACAGCCACTCTTGCCTGTAGAACCACTCTGGTGTGGACTGAGAGAGTGGAGTCCAGCATTCCGTTCGCTGGATTGTTAGCGGTTGAAAGTCCTGTTTCGAGATCGTCTTTTGAGAAATTTGCAGTTGAAGAGCAGTTGTTGAACTGCTCTTTCTTTACTTTTCGTCCCTCTTTCCTTGACCCTCTCCGAGGAGGGAAATTATTTACACATTGCTACATGAGATCATTTTTACATTTTAGGTGTTTGCTTGTTTGGTTTTGTTTAGTTTTTTTCCACTGTTTTTTTTCCACACATTCTAGTTCCAAGGGCCACCATTGTCCTGGTGGTTGTAGTAATATTGAACAGAATTGTTTACTTACTTCAGATTGTTTATTTTTTATTTTTTCCCCTCCTGTCCTCTGCGAGTGGGTCTGCGGCTCCGCTTTGATTGGTGTTTGGAACGCGAGTTTGCCATGACAGGGGTGTGATAATGCTCATTCAGTTACTGTGGAGGAAGGACGACACTGGCCCTGGAAGCCAACCATGGAACATCAATATTGAAATCTCTTAAAGATATAACTACAGAAACTCAAAGGACTCAGAGACACTCTCTAGGGTATTTATTTACACAATGCGGAAGCTAACACAAAATAGCCTCCCAACACGAAATGCAAAAATTGTATTTTTGTTTTTCTAAGTCAAGGTTTATTCCTTCAATTGTAAAAAAAAAAAAGAAAGATGGATACCGTTTTGAGATTGAAATGATGCCTTTGTGATTAAAGAAGGAAATGAGAGTGATTAGTCTTTGAACATTTTTAT
>JAVQKI010224155.1:0-11405 GCA_036025975.1 Nematalosa erebi
AATTAATTGTGTTGGCAATGGAACTGTTGTATAAAAGCAGCCTTCGGCTTCGTGCCTACGGCGAACTACACCCGTGAGGATATTGACCAACAACCTCACGACTACGAGTGTCATATTGCTTAAATATACACTCCATATTAACTGTGTCCTTTTTGCTATGAATTGCCACTGTGTATGAAATGCTGTACATACACAGAAACTGGTCTTGCTGCAAACTTAAAAACAACAAAAAAAGTTAAATTAAAGAAGTAAGTGTATGTGTTTGCATGTGTCGCTGAGAGGTCAGTCACTGTGGACTGAAAGGCGGCAGCCACAGGCTTCCCCCGACAGTGGCCAAGCTGTACCCCAATAAATCACTTTTACGTTGTCTGCCGCTCACCAGCCTGACCTGCCCAATGATGGAGCACTTACAGGGACCAAGATGGAGGGAGAGAGGCAGAGGCAGAGAATGAGGAGCTGTTCTCAAGTAAATCAAAAGGCTACAAGCAATCTCTGCCACCATGGAGCTTGCTAGGAGCAATGTCTGTAAACTCAGAATAAACAAAAAGAAGTTTCCAAACTATAGTGGTGAAGGTGTTCTAACTCGGGCAAAGGGTAGTGCACTTTGAGCAAAGAATTATTGAACTTCTGTTAGATCACAGACTTGAAAAGAGCGAGAAAAGTTTTCAAAGTGATCAGAGGCTTGTTTCATCAACAGAACTTCCTCTGAATCACTTTGGACTGTCGAGTCAATTCCTAAGTCATAGTTACTAGTACAGAAATGGTGTCAGAAGAATATAATAACAGCATAACATAATTAATAGATATTTGATTGATTGTGGCATTGGCTACTAATATTGTCATTCTCCCACAACACAAGTCACTTCACTGAAAGCACAATTGATAGATGACCAATAAAAAACTTGAATTTTAGCTCAATATATTTTCATTTTAGCCAAGACATTTTCGTAGTTCACAGATTCTGTTCATCTGTGCATGCAAGCCCATCTACAATACAGCTGTGCGGCATGTAAGCCTTTTTAAATCAGACATGTTGAAGACTGATTTCAACACAACGGAAGATAGGAATTTACTGCTGACCTCGTGAACACCTTTGTGTTAGCAACACAGATATAAGAATTTATTTGCTGAAACAATGTTGTGATTTAAATGTTTTTTATTGCATGTGTTTTATTTGCCCTATAACAGTGTCTCATAAGAAAGTAAATCCTGCCTGTTGAATCTTTGCGCTGCTTGGAGAATAAAATCGCCCTAGAGTGGGACTGCAATTCCCTGCCAAAATGAAGCTGAAACCAATAACATTAAGAAAGTCATTTGTCTCTCTGTGCCCCTGAGTCTAAGGCAATTAAAAGGCTTGTTTCAAACATTTGCCAATCATAAACATTTGCCTCTTTCAAACCAGACAAGCACTGACATGATTGATGGTCTACTTTACTTTATTGTCAAATGAACTCAAACTCAAGTGGCTACAAGGAAAGTGCACCCTTAAAAATAAAAAAGCTTCACAGTTGTCCTGAGGCCAACCTATTTTTGTGCACCAATGGCAAGTCTGTATTTTCTGTAATTTCATTTTTAACATAATTATGAACATAACTGAAAGAATATGTACACAACTTATTTACATACAAAGAGTTTGGATGCAAAGCTCTCTAAAAATGTAGCTACAATTAAAGTTGACTTGTATTTAGCAGACACTTTTATCCAAAGCAACATAGAATAACAATGTGGGGTTCCCGGGTCATAATCGCTGCTACACCACGTCTGAAATGGTGTGGTATACACATCATGTACACAAAATAACTGCAGACAATACAAAGCACAAACAACATAATGTACTTTTAACAGTCTATTCAGATTCACTCTGATTAGCTGCCTGGCTTGACATGAAATGTATCATGTTTTAGGTGACATTCACCATTTATTGGCCTACTTCTTCCATCATGGGCTGCCATCACTGACTACAGATAGTGACAACACATGTTGACTGACTGACAGGCAGACAGGGAAGAAACATTGCATTAAATGTTCAGAAGGGACAATAGGAGCTTCTTACAGTAAATAAATGCAGCTCTTTAGAAAAGACAGCAATTCTCAGACTCTTCCACCAATCTGATTTGAGTGCAAAAGTGTTGAGATGGTAGGACTGCTAAAGCTGCACTATTTCACAATAGCGGAGTATAGGAGGGTCCTGTGCATCAAATATGGCATTACAATGTAACCTGTATTACATCAACATACAACAAACACCTTAAATGTACAGCCAACAGGGCAGCTATGAAGAAGACCTGGACTGAGAAGCTGTTTTAGGTGAAGATGCTGGCAGGCACTCTCAGCAAATGCTGTTGGAGCAGCAGCCATTCAGTAGTTTCACTGGCCTCATAAGATGGAAGGTTAAGCTCTAAGTAGATGCATTAGGCTGCCTCATGCCTGGCAAACAGTCAATTCTTGTAATAGTCATAAATACAATGTAACCCAGCGGCAATAAATTAGAGCGGCAATGCATTAATTGAATTGCATTCTGCAGTCCAAGATTCATGAGAGAAAATTAGGCCTCTACTGAACCACTATGACAACGGAGTGACTGGCCATGGAGTGCAGTTTTAGCACCTGCTAAAGTGCAAACAGTAACCAGGGATAGGATGGCAACATTAACAGAAAGATGAGTAACAACTCTCCTGCCTTCTTCTAGTAAACAGCATGTAATTTAGCATCTCATGAGAAATCTTTTGAAGGTAGGTGCATATTTGGATGTCTCTGAAGCCTGGGGCCAAATGAATCCTCACTGTGAGGCTGAAGCGGGTTGGGGAGAGGGCAAGGGTTGTGGGGTCTCCAAGGGCAGCACCGACATGCCGGTGAGAACTAAAAAGGGATGGGAAGAATCCAAGGTCAATTCAATGTTTCCTCCAAGCCCATTATTCCTTAAAAAGGGACACTGCACTAAATGGTGAGGAGACACTACTCTGTGAGATTAGGTAAGGCCTCCAGCAGTGCAATTAAGATGTTAAGGAAAAGGGGCTGCGCTGGACTCACTCTTACCAGAGCTGGTGTGGGTAGTGTGTTGTGGCATTGCTAGGCACAAAAAGGCTTTAGCTCAGCCAGCCAACGTTTGTAATTAAACATATACTTCAGCCAAATTGCTAGAGGAAATGGGAAAATATTTTAAGAAAAGCCCTGAAGGAAGAGCATGCACAAGCAAAAAGTGAGATATATCACTGCACACACAAAGCTGTGTGCATGAGAGAACAGGGGGCCATCAGACCACATTGAAGCAGGCATTGAGGCACACCATCAGCTCGAGGAGCATTGTTGTCGTAAGCTTGGTTACAGGTGTGATGCAGTGTACACGGCTGTCCTGCACCCAACACATTTCACATGTATACTGGCACTATGGCTACAGCGTCCTCCTGCCCTTGCTTTCTTCAGACACTCAACTGTGCCCATTTCTAAGTATAGAGTTGAGCAGTAGCAATATCTACCAAATCAAGCACGCTCCAGAGCTATTTAAAAGGGGAAAGAGAACAAGAGTTGAAAATGAAAGAGACAGAGGAGATGGAAAGAGAAAAGAGAGAGCAGAAAAGAGGGTGAAAAAATGATGAAAAGAGGATGCCATGGGAGGAAGGAAAAAGAGAAGAGACCACTTTATTTGGCAGTACTAAAAATAGTGCAGCAAATGGCAGCCGGGGCTGCGCTAACACGGGCTAGCTCTTCGCTGTACAGGACATGCAATCGATAGGCGGAGCGCTGGATGGAGGCTTCCCGGAGCAGGCAGAAGGGGGGACAGCTGCATGAGGGGAGGCTGCTGGTGCTGGAGCTAGCAGTGGTGGTGGCGGAGCAGGGGGAGAAGGTGGAGGGCGAGGGGGGTTATTTTTTGCACTGGTTGACTAAATATGGTCACAGGGAGGTGAGAGAGACACCGGAGAGGAGACCGGCGACTGGCCAGCACATGTTTTGAATGCCTGCCTGCCTGAAAAGCTCAAACACGGCTTCGCTTTTCCTCCTTGAAGTGCAAGCACAGGACCTACGATAGCTAGCCTCTTCCTCATCTGCCAACCCCTGTCAACGTCAACCCCCACCCCTCCAATGACCCGACTCTTTGACCTTTTTCCCCTGAGGAGAGACCAGCTCCTGAAAAGCCCCCACAGGGGCAGGAAACCTCGGACTCACACCAAGCCTCAGGTCAGATACTCTGGACCGCCAGCATCTACCTCTACCCATCTCTTATTTTATGAAAGTAAAATTGGCCCTTGACGAAATGTTAAGGTGACAAGCAGAGTACTGAACAGGAATACACAAAACATAAATAACAAAGAAATTATATTTTATTTTATATAACTATAGAAATGTATCTTAAACTCGCATAGAGCAACACTCCTGGTGCTCATTTCTTCCTAAAATCTGTAACATTTTGGCTTTGGTAAGCGATTAATTATCTGTCTTGCCAAAGAGAACGATAGGGGAAGGAACATAAACAGTGTCCTACAGCGCACTCCTGAATATCCTGGACATCCTCACAGAGAGCCCAGAGAAGCACATGGAGGTGGGGTGGGGGTGCTGCAGTCCCCCCCGCCCCCCTTCTCCTCTCCCTCTGCCTCATTTTTAGAGCAGCAACGGCAGCTCCGCGTGTCAGCATGCTGTCTCTCCTCTCCTAAAAGGTAAGGCGTGAGTGTGCTTTCTTCCTGCAGCTCCCTTTCCCCTCCTTTTACCCCCTCCCTTTGCAGCCTCTCTCTCCCTCTCTTTTTCTCTCCCTCCCCTTCACCGTCTACCCCATTCACCATGTTCAACTCCCTCCCCTGCACAGCAACCCCACCCCCCACCACCACCGCTACCCCTCCACCCCAACCCCCATCAGAGGCGCTGATTCAGCGAGTCGAGCATGCGATGGCTGCAGCAGCTGGAGCGCTCTGGAGGTCATTATGGCTCTTCGCGCACACGCACGCGCACGCACACACACACACGCATGCACACACACACACACAGGATGGCCGCGAGAGGGAGGAGCAGGGTGAGCTTGCGGGGGGAAAACTGAGCTGACAGGTAATATATGCCGGCTGTGCCTGCCTCCCCCTGGACCAGAGTTTTTACCCCCCAGCCGGCCTGCTCCACACTAACGTCTTCCTCGTTCTCCGACGCGCTCGCTTTCCTCTCCTCTCCGGCACCCTCACTCTTCTGCTCTTCCTTTTTTTCCTCTCTCTCTCTCTCTCTCTCTCTCTCTCCCTCACTCACTCACTCACTCTTGCTAGCTCGTTCCCTCTCTCCTACTCTGGGTTATTAACTGCATGTCTCGCCTTGCCCGTATGTAGCGTGGTCGGCATGGGGGAGTGGAATTTACTGTTCTGCAGCGGCACTACGAGACGAACTACCTAACAGGAGGGAGAGAGAGAGAAACAGACACGTTGAGGATGTGTGGTTTTTTTTCCTCTTTTTAAATCCAAGGGTAAAGGGAAGAGGAAGAACATGGAAGAACAAGGAAGTATGGGGCTACAGAGAAAGAGCAGGTGAACGAGGAAATTTGGTGGGTGGGGAGAGGACTGCTACCATCCACATGGATTTGCCTTGCTTGCTCATTCTCTCCCTCTCCCCCTCTCTCCCTCCCCTCTCACACTCTCTGTGCTCTCTCTCTCTCTCTCTCTCTCTCTCTATCTCCCTCTTTCTCTCTCTATCGCTCTCCCTCTTGCGTTAGCTGCGCTGGCCGGGCAGCTGCTGCAGCAGAGTGCTCTCTGGCTCATTAGCCTCTCGCGGCTGCAGCGCTACTGCTGATATCTAATGACGGACTCCACTTGCAAATGCTGGGCTAGGGACACAACCACCTTTTCTTTGCTTTGTTGTTTTTCTTTTTAATAATAAATACAAAAATAATAATTAAAAAAAGTAAATTAAAGAAAAATACAAAGGCCTCTCTTTCCTGGCCTGGATCAGATTACTTTTAGCCACTTGTGATCGGATTCACTGTGATTCTCTTCTGGGACATTAGCTTCCCTGTCGGATGCCTTTTTTGGCCCCACCTTGTTTTTTTGTATTTTTTTTTTTTTTTTGCGCCTCTACTGTATACTCTTGTGGTCCCCTCTCACTTCCAAAAGATTGGAATTACAGGACTTTCACTTTGCAGAAGAAAAAGGGATGCGAAGGATAACTCGATGACGTCTGGCGGAGAGATACTGGTATTGTGGCGGGACGTGAGTTTTAAGGGAGGGCAGTGTGTGAATGTGCGTGTGCACCGGGAAGGATAGAAAGCGGATTGACGGCAAACAGCTGTGGTGGTGTATTAACTGTGGTAGCAGTCATGGCGGGGCGGGCAGGCAGGTGTGGGGAGGGAGGGAGGGAGGGAGGGGGGCATGTGGGGTATGTGTGTCACTGGCTGAACCCACGACACTCAGGGTAGTAACCCACTTTCTGTTGCTCGCCTGCTCACTACACTCTGTCTCTCTCTCCCATCCTGCACTCATTGCACCCTGCACTCTCTAATCACAAGGCTGGGGCACGGCCAGAGTACTGCAATGCTGTCTCCGTGATGGCAAGTTTGGCGAGCCCAGCAACTGCCCACCCGCCTTTCTCCGCTTCAGTTTAACCATCACAAGGAGTCCATGTGCAAGTGGAATCCACTTCAATCCATCCCACCCCACGCTAGTTTTCCCTCCCGCCTCTCTGTTTCACTCCAACCCGCCCTGGGCCTCTCGGGCCGCTGTGACATTTCCTAAACAGGACGTCATACCTCAGACCTGCGCAAGTGAGCCCCTTTGCATTCCAGAACTTAGCAACACCGCCGCGTCATCTCAGGCTTCACCATTCATCCCCCTCATACCCCACACCCCCAACCCTGTTCCAGACCATTCTCTCAACATATCTCAACTCATCCAACCTACAGCTGGAGATCCGCTAGTTCCCAGAATAGCACTAAGTGTCCCTCCACTCCTGTTTTTTTTCCACCAGTGCCCCATTCGGATGGCCTGGTATCTAACTGAAAAGCCAAGAGGTGCTTGGAGGAGAGGGGGGAATGGGAGGGCAGTGTTGACTTGTGGAATGTATGGGGCTGGGGTTAAGATTCATTAGAGAACCACTGAACATTTCACGCTGCCACGCAAACGGGTATTGATCTCTTGTACCTCAAGTGCCACAACTTTGGCTGTTGATCACCAAGCCAACACGGGCAGGTGAGCCAGCAGTGAATGGGAAATTAAAAATGAGAAATTCCAGGGTAGGGGATGTATGGGTCCAGGGTGGAAAGCAGAGAGGGACGGTAAAAAAAAATGCACAACACCCACTGCAATCCGATCCACAAGTGCTGAGTGGGCATTAGCGCTTGCATGTGACCTCTGCCCTGGTCTGGGTGCCTAAAGCCCAAATCCTGCTCACAATAGCTTCCTGTTCTACTTGGATCACCCTCATTTTCAAACATCAGCAACCAGTCTGATGTCTCTCTTGGGATGAGGTTAAAATGAGAGCCAACAGCATAGAGACTGGGAGAGACAGATGGATGAAGTAGGAGAGAGTGAGTTAAGGAGAGAAAGAGGGAGGGAGGGTGAGAGGGAGGGAGAGAGCGAGAGTGAGAGCAGAGGGTGGTGAAAATGTGTGCAATGTTGAAGAGGCCATTTGGCTTGAAACGTACCTATTCCCAGGACAGTACAATCAACTTTCATGGACGACAAGGAGTACAGGAGCCAAGTCGCAAGGACGTTGCACAGAGGGGAACATTCTCCCTCTTCTCTTATAGCCTCAGCCCAACCTCCTCCTCTCTACTTTTCCCCAGAAAAAAAAGGCAAGGACAACCTTCTTTCGCTGCAGAAATCCCGTGCACTGTTCTTTTCACTGTTCCCTATGGATACCCCTGGCTCACTCGAGGACAGCCGGGGTCACTGGGACACCGATACCAGCGTCGACTACAACACACATGTAGTGTGCTATGAAGAAGTCACTTCGAAAGAGCCTTAACTGTTTTCTCTGGACTACTGCCGAAAGTCACCTTTAGGTCTTCGATATACTGCTGCATTTCTAATTGTGTGGAAAAGAAACAAAAAAGGGCTGTGCTGACAGTCTACAGTAAGTGAATGCAGGGGTTTGTTTATGCATAAATGGCTCGAAAAAAATAATTGCGCCGACATCCCCGGATAAGGTAAGGACACAAGCTGTGCTAGAGGCTGCCTACTTGGTGTACATACTTCTTTATGTGCCCATATGAACATATGATAGCTATGGAATGTAAAGAAGTATGTATTCTTGGTCAGGTACTGATCGTCCAAATAGGACATGAATGAATAAATACTGCTAACTGCTAATTTGACCATTATGTAGATGTTGTGGAAATATGTTGGACGCTGCAAAGGGAGTGTGGTGTAGAATGCATTTACAGTTGGGGGGGAGGCTGTGTGCTGACTGCAGTGAGCGTACGGCAGTGAAGTTCCTGCTATAAATCGGTGTTAAATGACTTGGGTTGACACAGTGTATTCAAGCTGGATACTAGAAAATCAGTCCAAAGATCAATTTTAAGTGCAGTAGTGGGTTATTTGCTAGTATCAGATCTATTACATGTTCATTTGTTTAATCAGGGTTGTAACATTTACATGTAATGATTATTCATGGATCATTCTACAGAGAATTTCTGTTGTGGAGAGGAAGTCTGATTGAGCCTTCACGTGCTAATCTAGCTGCCAAAATATGCACACTTGCCTCAACGCAAAAAAAGACGAATGATTGGGCCGCGACATCGCCATAGGAACAGGGGCTCCTTTCATAATTGGTTAGTCTACTGCATTAGAGGCCTTGATTCTTAGCCAGCTGCAACTTAGCCCTTACTTCCGCAGGCATAGTGGTATGCCACAGCCAGTCCAAATAATTAATACTATAATCTTTTCCAAAGGTCCTTTCCACCTTCCTCAGAATAAAATATAGGGGAAGGAGCACTGGACTGTACTAGTTTTTTTTTCTTTTTCTTTTCTTTTTTTTAAAGACAAAGGTCTGGGAACAGTGGAGGAGAGCTGCTGAGGTAACAGTTCCAAAAACGTAATCATTTCTTTCCTTCATTCATTTTTTTTTTAGTTTATGGTCATGGCCTTCCAGTGCTGCACCATATGGCAGCCCGTTTTAACCCCTCTCGGTGCCCCCAGTACACCCCTCGACCCCTCCAACTCTGATTCCTGGCCCCATTGTTCAGGTTTGCTAGGCTTGCCAAATGCTTTGCTGGGCCGCATGGCAGCCAGATTAGAGCAGGAGCAAATGACAATGCAGGATCAGAGTGGGGTCTGCCTGTCAGCTGATTCTAATTGTCGGCCGCCTCACACAAATGCGGGAGGTGGTGGTGGGATGGGATAAAAGGAGGGGAGGGAGAGGCATCAGCAGCTAGCTGCAGACTTGCCCTTCTCCCTATTCCACACCAAGAGCTGCCGCCCTTTCCAGAACGAACATTTTCTATTTATCTCTATCCTTTTGTCAGTATTGTCAACAGAGTGTTCTGACAACCAACCAACACTGAATTTTTTTTATCCATAATCCATGACACTGGAATCTTCACTAAACACAGTTGCTGTTTATTTTTCCCCATGCACTTTGCTGGCAGGTGGTGGTGTTAAAACACAGACGAGGCACATTATTCGCACTTAAACTACGGTGTTCTCCTCATACGCCACCAAACACAGTTAATTAAAGTGGAAAAGGCAAAAAGGCAGCCTTTAAAAGCTCAACCCGGTTTGCTACCAAAGAAAAAGAGCAGCAATTTGTAACCTACTTTTCACATTTGAATGTGCTCCACATATCTTCTGTACTGAGGTCATATTTGATTTATGAAGAGTAGAGACACAGACTCCAGGATTAACTGTTGGCATTTCAATGCCTTCCTTTGACAGACATATTAACCTCCTGCTACCATGACACTGCTCAGTGTCCACTAAGTAGAGTGGCTAATAAGAGCTTCTGCAGAAGCCAAAATGAAGGACATGCAAGGTGAAATGGCCTCATTGAGTGAACAGTACCTGGAGGTCAGGGGGGGCCTTTCTTGCCTGCTGTTTTCTAACACTTGGCCTCTGCTCCGCATTGGGCAGTTTAATCTTGCCGTCATGCCAATGCCTGCGCTCTCTCTATCCCTATCCCTCTCCCTCCCTCCCTCTGCTGTCCTCTTCTCTTGCATGAGTGACACACACAACAGATGCTGACATTATCAAATGTTCAGCAGTCGTCCTTGCCTTTGCCCTGTTATGGACGATGCACTTGGGAGGGGGAGAGGGTGGCTTCAACTCTCTGATCCAAGGATAGCATGCAAGTGTATTTGACATAGAAGAGGAGGTCAGCGGTGAAAATAGCACTTTAAAAGACTGGTTCACTGAAAGGAACAGGTTACAGCATCTGTACATATACAGCTGGTGTTAGTTTGCATGTTCTGCTTTCACAAGCAGAGGTGACCATTCAGAAACAAAGATCTGGCAAGCTATTTGTAAATCTGTGTGCTGTACAAAAAGTAGCTTCACTCTGATATCAACTCACAAAACAGTAATGCAAGGGACGCACACACACACAGAACATTTGCTCAGCTTAGATCCCTTCATTTCTCACCAGCTGAATTTAACCAGACAAAGCACTGTTGTCCCTGGATGTAGTCTGGAAAGGTAGTGTGAGTGTGTGAATGTAAGTGTGTGTCGTCTGTGTGTGCCCCACACAGAGGGAGAGAAAGAAAGAGTGAGAGGTAGAGCGGTCTCTGCTCAGTGGCCTGAGCGGCACTGTGCCCACACCAGCCTTCATCCATCAGCTGCTGTAATTGCTACATGACTCCCGGACATTTGACTCAAGTGCACCACGACGGATTATTATTATCCTTTTCTCTGGGTACAATTTTTCTTTCTCTGAAGAAGGGGGGCTGCGACCACTGGATAGGAAAGGGACTGGAAGGAATACTAGCAGAGGAGGGGGTGGCACGCTGTCTTGAGGGGGAGGTAAAAAAGGGGGCACAAATGCGGCCGTAGCACAAAAAGAGCTGTGGAAAAGCACTCAAAGAAAGGGCACCCCTTGCTTTTATTAAAAAGAAAGAAAAAAAAACGAAAGTAAAAAAATGAAGTAATACTCGGTTGTGATGACTAACCAAGGCACTTTTCAAAGGAGTTTTGCGCTCCCTGTTGCTTTGTCAGAGGCTGTTTGTCAACTTGAGTGTGCCAGTGTAATGATGCAGAACCCAGATTCATAATCAAATTGAGTCTCCCATTCAACAGTGCTTACCCAATGCTTTGCTAAAGCTGGTAAAATGGAACCAAATCACCTGTTCAATGGATTTGGTCCCCTTCAACCAGCTGTAGCTATGCTTTGATGACACCGAGAACAGCAGCCATGTTAAGCTTGTGTTTTCTGTTCACTTTGAGATCATATTTTTCTTCATCCCCACATACTTTAGGATTAATTACATGACTACAAGTGTTTCATATAGTGTACAT
>JAVQKI010224781.1:0-11673 GCA_036025975.1 Nematalosa erebi
TGCATAAATACAACTCTCTTGACTACAGCACTCACACACACACACACACACACACACACACACACACACACACACACACACACACACACACACACTCAATGTCAATGTAGTTCCACATTTGTTTGCCTATCTTGTAACATACTGAATTACCAGTACAGGAATGAAAAGCAAAAACACAAATACAGTTGTGTACCCAGGAGAGCAGAGATCACTCACTGGAGGAGGACTTCAGGCATAACAACTGTGCGTGCATCACACAGTGTCATTCCAGTTTATGTCACACGCTTCAATATATGACAGCAGCAGAAAATCCTCTGGAGGTCTTGTTACTCCATGTGCTCCAACAGGAGACAGCTTGTCCCCTTTGGTTGCTTTCCGTCAGTTGTGCAACCCGAGCCAAGGATCTGACTGTGATAAGGTAACCCGGACGTGAAATATTTAGCACAACGCCCTCCTGCAAAGATCCACTTCTCGTAACTAAGATGGTGTTAACGACTGCAACTATACCGATATAAAATCTGCATTTCCTTCTGTTCTTGCCATCCACTGCAGCCAATCTTGTTTGCCGGCGGGCTGGAATGGGGCTTTTCAGTGTTCTGACCTAGTGGAGCAGACCTCTGCTGGGCTTTTTCACGGGACGGGCCACCATTGTGCACCTAATCTCACAAAAGCGCTGACATGTTTTGTCCTGGGTATTATCTTCGGACTCCCTGGATCCAACCAAAAGCCTGGAGTCCGGAGAGCTTTCCACAAAAAGCGATCTACATGACCCGTCAGATCAGCAGGGAAGAGGAGCCGAAAAATACCACTGGTCCATTGAGAGAATGCACACTGCACCACCTCAATCAAGTGCTATAAACATGGAAAAGCCATGGCAAAGCCTTAGACTACACTTCATTCATGTCATACCGAGAGAAATTTAAGAGGACTGCATTCTTTCCAGGAGTCAATAAAAAAAATATGGAGGGTATTCATCATGATATATCAGCAGAGAGCGCCAACATCGGTAATGAAAATGACAGCATTTATTGGCATCTATTGTGCTGTACAAAATCATCAAATCTGTCAATAAAACTTTAATAGCACTCTAATGTCAGTCAGTTCTCAGAAAGCCTTTGTCAATGTGTGATAAAATGTAAATATTTTTCATAGAGTTGGCAGCACTCCTGTCATCTTCAACTTCTAGTTGCCCAAAGCAGACTAATTGTTATTCAGCCATCTGTTCCAGAAAGAGACACACAGAGGAAAGTAGAAGATGAAGAAAGGAACCAAGAACCTCAGACATTAATATCACCAGACACACACCAAGCCCAAAGGACCAACCATGGCCAGAAGTCCTGTAATTTACTGAAATCATGATATTCAAACAGATCTCATTTTGCATCCCCCATAAGTAATTCCAAAGTGGCTGTTGATTACAGTGTTGTAATAATGCACTGCATTTCACTTCACTAGAGGTTGATTGCCGTCCATCTCAATGGAGTGGTACAATTGTAGTCTGCTGCTTCTTAATTTATATAAGGTTTTACAGAACATGCTCATAATCAGCTCTACAAACCACTGTTGATATGGTTATTGCAGCCATTTTCACTGTTTGACAACCACAAGAGAAGACGACAACAACAGTCAGTCCATTTTGACTGAGTGTGCTCCATCATTTCATGCTTCTTATCTGCAAAATGGGGTAAGGTTCCTCTGCTTTATGCAAATCAGAAGCATGGTCCTTTGACTCAACCGTCGATCCAACGCAATTGCGTCTCCAGCTCAGCTCCAATGAAAAGCAATGGGGAGCGCTACCGAGCTCATCTTGATCTTCCCCGCGCCAGTGAAAAAGCACTATTATGCAAATGAAAGGCACGTTCTGTCTGCTCGCTCAGCTTAGCTTCACTCCCAGACCCTCACTGCTTCACACAGATCTGCAGTCCAGGTCCAATGACGAAGAATGCAAAACTGGCCGCTCTATGGTCAGGCAAATGTATCATTTCTACATTAGCTTATGTGGTTTGTTAAACCATATTTCAAGATAAACAGTATATTCTATTGACTGAATTCTTGAGTAATGACAAGTCACATGGTTATATACTGTGAGACATAATGCACCTTGAAAGCTGGGACAAAGTGATGCTTCGGGCACGCTGACACAGAATTCCTAAACACCTGCCATCTTGTTTGCATGAGATAAGAAAATATTTAATCATACTGCAGTCAAAGCAAGTCTCACACATTGTACTGTCTAATCATGCTGTGTACTGTAGAAAGTGCAGTGGGGCCAGTCTTAACACTGAGTGACCAAGAGTTCTGGTATGCGACTGCTGGCCAGATCTGAAGACAAACAAGCACCGGGGAGGGGCCTTAAAAGAAGACCTATTCAATAGATGTCAGTTCCTGTTAAGTATAATCTGACCACAGCATGGGCTACAGCACGGTCACACCAATCCTGAGATAACAACAAAAGCCAGCGAAAGCACACAGTGTCCCTGTATTTGGGCTATGTCTGATCCTTAACAACAGGCTCCGCTTATTTGGAGAAATAAAAAAAAAAATCCATTCCCAAGAAATAAGAGAAATCATAATGGAACAGCGTGGCTCATGAACTGAAACCATATTTTGATCAAAGCTTTAGAATCATAACAGGAAAAGGCCCTGTGGAAATACATATTTCCAAAACACTCTGGAAACCATTTAAATTACATGTTCATAAATCTCTTTTTAAATTAGATTTTAAGGTAGAACTGGGACAGTTGCAGTTGGGTTAATGTTATCTGATGTGTCCTTACTCAGTTAAAACAAAAAAAAACCTATGATTTTATGATAAGACTGAAACGCACAAGAAAACATATAATTTTTTAATATTATTGAAAAAAATAGAACTCTTTATATAAACTTGGGCAATTCCACGAAAACCGTCACGTCCATAGTGGCAACAAAATGCCATAGTATTTGTATGATGCAAATGATAATGTGAAAAAAAGTTTCACAACATTTGTTCTACAACCAAGAAGAGTGGTTGCTCAAATATTATGTATTCATCATTCCCATGTTGGCATTATGGACGTGACAGTTTACGTGACCTACATATACATATTTCCTGAAAACAGTGGCCTCTGGTCCCTCTCCGTAAGTGAAGTCTCCTCAAGTTTGGCACAGTTCATCCCCTAAGGACCAGGCCCAAGAGTAGAGTACAAGAATATTCATTGTGAGAAGCCAGCTGCACAAAGAGGTGTTTGTGAGCGAACAGGCTTTTACTTCAGCTCCTCTCTGTTGCCGTACCCCATGAGAAATGTTACGTATGATTAACTGGATTCTTTCAATAGATGTCAGCTGTTGGTAGGTTTGTTGGGTAATGTGGCTCACGAGGAGACACAGTGATATCCCTCACCCACCAAAAATGCTGGTGCAACGCAAGCGAAAAGAGATGAAAAGCACAGGGAGACAAGGACTGATTGTGAACCAGACAGACTGAAAATGAGAGAGGACAACAGTCCAAAATAAGCAGACACGAAGTCAAGAACATTTGACCTTGAACTAAGTGGTTGAGGGCTTGCCTGAAACTAATGATTGCTTCCAACCAAGGGCCCAATTCAAATTCGTATATGAGCATGTTAATTTGAATGAAAAGTTAATTTCTTCCAAGTAATTTATTGCCTCACTAGTCACTCTTTGCTCCACCGCTTTGGATGAGCTGTGGCCCATCACATTTAACCAGACACATATAACAGATGAGCTGTGCTAAGTTGGTGAGTGACTGTGTATGATGACAGACATGTGAATGGAGAGACCTTCACTCTGAGCTCAAGAGGCCATTTTAAATTTTGAGGAATCATGCAATGGCCATAGTGTGTGCCATTAAACCAAATATTCCATTGGCCTCACCAAGATTAAGTTCACAGACAGCATTAGAATTAGCTTTAACATTTATTTTCATGGATAAGAGGACTCTCGTATGACCTTTCTAGAAATGATCCATCCTTTGTGTTATTTTTATGGGTCTTGTGTAATGCCTGCCTTTATACTTTTGTCAATTTGGCTGTATTAACCTGCTTAATGTATGACAGATTATTTTATCACTTGCAGATTGTTTTATCACTTATAAATGAGTACTGATGTCATTTGATTACATCCTAGCACAGGCATGCCCCACAGTCACCACAAATTGGTAGGTTATGCAAACGGAGGAAATATCAGTGGATGGTCATTAATACATTATATCCTTAAATGACATAACCAGGAGGCATAGTACACCCTGTCACAGTTCATCAGGAGACATTGTGAGGTTTATGTCAAATGAAAGCTGGCATAACTCCACTGCACTGCACTATAAAGCCTGGACGAAAGCCATCTGTGTCAAATGCAGCAGCAAAAACTGTGGCATATGAACAAAAATAATCATTCATGCAGTCAGGCAAGCATTTAAAGTGCTCCAACACTGGCCTGAGATGGCAGACCAGACTACAGTGCCAGCCAATGCTGGAACCTATTCAAAGGTGCAGGAGTGAAAGGGGGATTTGCAAAGCATAAAAACAAAAGCCACCTTTCTGACTCCACTCAAAGCAGCAAAAGCATCCAGTCAGCAGAGAAGGAAATAACTTTGAATGCCTTATTTAAAAGACAGGAAATGAGTCAAGGTTCTACCCTTTTGCTAACCCACAGGGTAGTCTTATTTTTTTACTGCATAAATTAGCCACCTCCATCACTGCTGTTGGCATTTGGACATAGAGCTTCTTGAACAGTTCTGTTAGGATTTTGGGATGTGATCTCACAAATTCATGGATTTCCTGCCACTAAAATTATTAAAAACACTGACTGATAACATTTACCACAATAGTTCAAAGGAGTAGGCCTAATGGAATTTCTGCATTAATTGGTTTCATTGTTTCTCATTTAATCACCCCAAATTACAGCAAAATATCTATACAGCAAATTCTGACACTTTTGTCAGCAGCAATCATAACGAATCCTTGCAAGAGCCTAAACTGTGTGCATAAGTAAGACGAGGTCAGTTACATTGCCTGTAATTGAAATGAGGCCATCATCAAAGCATCACATAGCCTACATGCAATGCAAGTTGGAAAATCATACTATAATACCAACAAGAGAATAGCCTAACATTTTCCCCCTTGTTTTCTCAAGATATTAGGCTATAGTTTATTCACTGCAGACTTCATAAGTCGATGCCATGGGCTGATAGGGTATCATATTATTAACTGTAAATTGAACAACTTTAAATGTACGGTTTCTCCATTAGCACACCACATGTGGAATTCACTGGGCTTTCAACCCGCGTCCATCGACGCTTTTAACTTAAGCAGTCAATAGACATATAACGTGTCCAAACATGCTTCGTCTTCGTTTCAGTGGACTCAGATCAAACCCAAACAGAGAATAACTGGAACTGGAGCATTTCAATGCAGTTCAATAGGTTCGCCAGAGTAACTGTGTGACGACTTCGTGTGTTGGAGGACCCTACACTACTCTAAAATCCACTTGGAGGTTATTTTAAAAAGCAAATAGCTGAAACACACACTTAAAAAACACACTTCATGAAAACTACCTGATGAGACAACATGACTAAGAATTTGGCTACTTGAACACTGGGGCCACGATGCGTAAGCTCTGTATATGACGTCCATAGAAAAGCTAGTAAAGAAGAAAAACGCACGTAACTCCGCCTATGAACGACAACGCATTCCTAAGATTCCAGCAGAGAGACGGCTCACCTGTCTGTTCAGCTTCGGTTGCGATCAACATAGGCTAACTTGCATCCAAGGGCAAGCGCGCTAAAAAGTCTGGTCAGAATGGCATACTGTACAGCTTACACCCTGGTTAAGAAAAACTGTGGTAAGGCGAGGTTATGAGTTCAGGGAAAGAATGATGCGGAACTCCACGAAACACTTTCTTTCAAGGTCCCGCAAAGGTGTGCGTTGCCTAAGCAAGTCACAAGAGAGATTATCTGGTGTTAGGAGATCCTCTCACACTATTAAAACAGGTATCTTTACGTCACATGCAAGAATACACGAAAAGTGCCTTTAAAAGGCGATTGCACGAATGGCACAAGCGGTTTCGTCCCATAGGTTAACGTTACATGAGGTACTCCATTCTGAGACAAATCCATGTAACTGATTTTTTAAAGTTCATACCTTGTGGAGGAATGTTATAGTTGTTGATCTTTTACGGCGCAGAACTCCATTGGAACATGTGAATATGTCAGAATGATATGAGTTCGTCTTGCAGAAGACTAGTCCAGTCCTATACGCGTGAATACCGAGCAGCGAAACTCGTCTCCATACTCAGGAGCCAGGTTTCTCCTTTCCACCCCGCTTCTACTCCGAAGCAATTCGAGTATGCATGACGTCACCGTAATGTGGTTTTGGAGCGACAGACATCATTGGACCCAAGGTCCAGTCGCAAACAGATGATTGGACGGAGTTGTTGTTGAATTGGCCAATGAAAAAATCAACAACAGTTTCCTTGGTTACAAATTTTGTCAACCGGGAAGCTCCGACGAGGTAATTTTCAGAGTTACTGTATCTTTATCCTCACGGCTGGAATACAATGTAACTTCACCAAGTGCTACAGTCACAGTGTCAAGTGTTTTATTATTTGTGCTCGACGACAAAATCCGATGTTCTCTTAAAGTAGACCAGACCAGTACATTGTATTGTATTGTAGATTATTTCACAGACTGTAGCCGGTAACTCTTACCTGGGCACAGCCATAGCGTTCTAACGTTACAGCAGTTTACAGTGGATTTGTTGTTGTTGGTTTCAGTGGCAACTTGCGCTGCTGAGGATTGAATGAGGGAAAAAGGGGGTTTTGGTCATTTTTTTCTAATGTCGGCCTGGACTGCGTCACAGGCTATGTTCGATGTATTTTCCTGGATAGAATTAACCTGTAGGTTATGGCAGGCAACAAATGCGTAGGCTAGCCGTATTACGCCTTGATGTTGTTTTGCTTCTGGAGGATAGGCTGATTTCTGCCTCCAGCAGAGTGCAACAGAAATTCATGTGCCAAAGCTTGAGCAGATAGGTTACAATACGTGGCCATCAGAACAGGAAAGAGAATGATTCTCTCGGATGCAAGTTATGCAGAATGTTATCTAAGCTGACATGTCTGAATGGAATTATTAGCCTAATGTAATACTATAGAGAGAGAGAGAGACCGTGAGTGAGCTATGCTGTGGTGTTTTGTGCAAGGAGGAGGGTGAGAAGTCTCAGAGCACCACAGACATGATAATCAAACATCAAGAGAATTAATTTCTTGCTTCCACTGGTTCCCCAGCCCCTTCACCCAATGTGAAATTGATTGTGACATTAAGGGACATTTTGATGTCAGGCTCTGACTGAGTCGTTATGTTATGTTATGTTACTGCCTACAGTGCCTTTGTTAATTTTCCTGTTGGGAAAACACCTACACTCTGAGCCAGAATTCATATGTGGTAAAATGATAACAGTATATAGGCTTATAGGCAATGATTAATCTGACTGAATATTTATACAGGGAATTCAGCTGAAGATCAGAATGACAGCCATATTTTCAGTAAGTCTGTCCTTAAGATATCACCCGGGTTCACAGAGTGACATCAGTTTTACCCTGCGGGCGCAGTAAGACAATGTCAGTTCAAAAGGTTATTTCTGTAATCCCTTTCGGCACAACTTTGCTGTTGAATGTGCTGTTTATACTATGTGCTGTGAATATTTTGAGATAGCACTTTCTTCAATTAACTTTTTTGCCATTGTAAAATTTAATCCTTGAAGGAAAGCAGATTAAAGCACCTGCCAGAAGGGATTGGGATGACATCGCTGACCTTTCACTACTACCTTGAGGAAGTAGGAGGAGAATATTTTTGGAGTACTTTTTGGCATTCAGTAATTAATATAGTCCTACATCAAAAATGCGTGTTTTAAGTTACTCTATGTGAATTTACAGATGAGACAGCAATGAGTGGTAGAGATCTCCGAGCTTTCATAACCCACCACCGAGCTGATGATTTGGGTAGGTCATCTCAGGCCAACTGTTTCCCTTATTGTTAATTTTTGTTGTTTGTGCTGCATAGCATTTAGGGAGATAAAAAGCAACAGATATATTTGCCGAGTTGAAGATATCTATGGCAGAGAGATTTCTATGCTTTTCCTAACTAGGATCTCATGGCATTTCCCCATACCTTAATTTGCTGCACACGCAGTGAAGCTAAAATCTGCACCCGCTGTTTTCAGCCACTTAATCTTCCCACTCTAACAACAATAATGGCCCAGTCTGAGCTCCCAAGGCTGAGCCACTGTACCGTGCTGGCTCTGTTCTGTGGCTCTTCCCACTCCAGTGCCCCTGCCTTCATTGTCATCAGCAAGGAAGACCACCACCAGGGACCATAAAGGTCCCTGCGACTATCTGCCTAGCTGTTTATGACACAGTAATTCTGCCAGCTTGTGTCATTTATTACTGATGCCATTTTGTTTGCTGTCAACTGTCATTGGTACAGAAAAGCTGACCCTGCACTTGAAGGATGGACTGGGAAGCTCAAAGTATAAACCAGTTCAGTATGAACAGCTGCAGGCTATGCTGGAGGCCAAACACATTGCATCACAGCACATTGAGGAAAAGGTAAACTAGTTGCAATAGAATTTGCTTGTTGGAAGTTAATGTCCTTTGTCTGCGCAACTCCAACAAATGAGTGATTATATTTATTTAAAAACACACACAAAAGTGAGCAGAGCTGTGGTCATGATACACATTTCTTAAAGATTGGAACTAATGTATTTTTTGTATTATTTATTGAGAATCGTGACATGAAAAATCTAAAACTGCATGCCACAACCTTCCAGTGTCTGTGCTAATATAGTCTGGCCTTGCCTTCCTTTTCCTTCCGCTTGATTATCATTTCCCTTCAGTGCTACGTTTGATCCCATTGGGCTGGATTCCCCAAGAGGCATCTTAACCTGGCCAGTCAGGCACATCTCATGTGGGGGATGGTTGCTGTTTAGAGCACACACTATTTTCCATAAGCTCAATTTGGCGCATTACACTGGCTACATCACGACCAAACATTGCTGATTAGGTAAAGTCAGATTCAATAGTTTCAAACAGAATCCAAGGCTCCAGTAAGAAATTGTTTGTCAATTACTGAAGTTCCAGACCCTCTGTATGAACGAAGTGGAGTGCGAGGGGAAGGCAAGGACGGGCTAGCAGGTCTTTTGGTTTTTATCTGCCTACCTGATGTTGTCCATACTGCATTGCTTCATTTCTTGAAGCCAATAGCGTGATGGGCTGATATTCAGCAGGAGGTGGTTAAAGTCAGTGATACATGTGAAATGAAAGAAACCTGACAGGTATGTAACACACCTGGATAATGAAACATCATCACAGATGCAACCTCACCCCCCGCCACCCAACACACACACACACACACACACGCACGTGCGCGCACACACGTACACACCAACACAAACACACAACATTCCCAAGGGATCTCGTAGGACCTGCCCTATTATATAAGAAGAAGAAACAACTCTTACGTAATAGTTGGGATTTCTCTCAAAAAGACATTCTGTTTTGGTCTGAATAAGAAGGCAATATGCTGGCATTCTCCATATTCATAAATTGCATGGCACACCACTAACCAAAAAAAACTGTTTGAAGTTCATAGTTTCTCATCCCCCCCAGCATCCTGCCTCTTTGAAAAGTTAACCCTGAGGGCAGTGGGGATTATGCTTGTCAACCTGCGGTGTTTTAATTGGTAAACGGTGACGGCGCTGCTTTGCTCTCTCATTATGGATCGTCCGTGGCCCGCTCCAATTCAGCTCCCTGCATGGCCCAGATAAGCCTGCCTGTGTTTGTATATGCCTGCCCTGCTGAAAGGCAGGCGCTGTTTTTTTTTTTCGTTTTTTTTCTGTGCACGCCTCCCCTGCCGGAGGAAAGCGGAGGGAAGACAGAATAAATGGCTATGAGTTGCCTCGGGAGGTGATCAGATGCGCTCTCGAGTAAGAGTGGGAGGGTCCTCGATAGGCAATCCTTTAAATCTCCCGTAGGAAAGGAATCCTGATAAGATCCAAGAGGTCAGCACGCTGGAAATGAGAAATTCACTATCCTTTGTAAAAGCCTGTGCTGTTGTGCAGTGTGTGTGTGTGTGCGTGTGTGTATGTGTATGTGTATGCACATGTGTGCAAACACCCTGTTTGTGTGCTATTAAAATGGGGCAGAGGAACTCTCCAAAGACTTCTCCATAGTTTGTCAATGATATTATTACCTCTCCCAGGTAATGATACTCACTTCTGGATGCAAGCTGTCGTCTCTAACATAGTGTATTTTCTTGTGCTTTGTACCACAAAAACATAAACATGCATAGAGAGAGACAGAGAGAGAGGGAGGGAGAGAGGGAGAGAGAGAGGCACACATTTTGTGAAAGTCTGGGTACTTTCATGTACCAGGTTTATAGCCACATTAATAGACTCATTGGTTTGCTGAAATTATGAGCTGTGCTTTTTAAACAGCTACAGTCCAATTATTATTTGTTCAATTATTATGTCTGTGCCATTATAATAAAAAAGAAATTGCATATTTCTCCTGAAATGTTTTCCCTGAAATGTTTCAGTGTACAAGACCAGCATCAAGTAGAGGGACATTTTTTCTTTGCTTCAGGCGGATTCCTCATTGTATAATTGGGGCACTGTTTCAAAGAGGGATGTGTACAATTATCTGAGCCAGTGACCTGTGCATGCACAATCTGATTAAAAGGCAAGGATGGGCTACATCCAAAGAGCTGTGTAAAGTGTTAAGCCTTTCTGACTCTACAAGATGATCTGAAAGTCTTTTTTCTCCTGCTTGTGTGAGATAGTATGTTTTTACCATGATCCATTTTTCTATTCTATTTTAACAGGTTTATTTCTTCTTACGTGGTTGATGGTAGCATCATTGCGGAATGCTTTAGCTCTCTGAGACTAAATACCACACATTTTTTTTTTTTTATTTATTCCAGTGCTATGACCGAGCTGGGTAACACACCCACTTTCTTGCCCTCAGGTAGTGAAAAACAATACAAAGATAAAGTTCTTATTCGCAACAGTGGTCCCATTTTAAGTCCGGCTCTGAAAAGTTGCCTGAATTTCTCGCTGCCGTACTTCATGCAGACATGATTTATGGAAACAGGAGCTCTTGGAGTGTTTCTTTCACATTCCAGAAAGGCAAATGATGAGTGCCTTGCACACCGCTTGCACACTTATGAACAGAGAGGTCTCCATGGCGACATCTTAGCCATGCTGCTGTGGATCACAAACAAATCTTTATCAGGCACCAAAACATCTGCCAACACAACATCTTACCTTAGAGCTGCTCTCTCTGTTCTGACACAGCTCCCCTCATTTCTGTAATGATGTGTGTGGATCACACAGAGAGCTATTGAATGCATGCTGAAAGCTTTCTGTAAAAAGTTGTAACTGCACTCCCAAACTATTCCCAAAAGACTTCCCACTACTGTCAACGCTTAATAAGAGGTGGCTGCAGTCTTCGAAATCACCTTTTTATGTTAAGAGTTTTTGAAGTTATTCCCTTGTGTTGTCTAAGGAATATAGGAAAAACATTTTTTTGATTTTGAAATTGTGCAATTTCTATAAATTGAACATGAACTATATGATCATGTAATCTTTTCAACAGTGCGTATTAAACTACTAAACTGATGAATCC
>JAVQKI010224806.1:0-11773 GCA_036025975.1 Nematalosa erebi
AATTTCCATACAAATGTGCCGTAATATTGTTGATATTTCTCTATAGATTAAAATATTCAGCTGCCTATTGGAACACATTTTCTAGTCGGTGGGGAACTGATAACCCTAAACTTGGGCCTGTCTATTTGTGATTTCTTGTGGAATTTGTCTGAGTGTATAGATGACAAAAAAATTTAAAGTAAATACAGAGAAACAAGACAGCAGCCTGTAGGATGATACACTGTAAACTAACACAGGACGGCAAATTAGTCTTTTTTCATTTAGCTTAGAAATGGTCCTCTGGTGTGGAGAGGAAACAGCTGACTGTTAAAAGTGTCTGGTCTCAGTCAGCCATATCAGTAAAAGCCCAAAGAACTTTAATCCATTGTAATCTTTCTAATGCGGTTGCTGTATCCTGAGATTGAATGGGTATGTGTGGCCTGGCGAGGGTCAGTCTCTGCCCCAGAGAAGGTCTGATGAAATCAAAGGACTTAAGGATGGGTGGGGGGGCTTCTGGATGGTCCTTTTGTGGGAGGCAGTGAGTCATTAACGTGACCGCACATGTGCAGTAAGTGCTTGCAAATATGAACCCTTTGATTGTACAGTGGTTTCCTCCCCATGACTACAGGTGGTAAAAACCTATCAGGACGTTAAAGGCACACCAGTTTTTTCTATCCTGGTCTGGAGAGAATACAGTCCTGCTACTTTTCTTTGGGATTTTTTTTGACTGGACAAAAGTTTTATTTGTTTGAAAATAATAAAATATGTGACTCTGTTATGAGTTCATTGTGTCTTATTTGTCTATAAGGAGAAGTCCAAATGATTTATTGTACTGCATTTTATTAAGCTCTTACAGATGTATTCAATAGAAATGTTGTGGTATTTAATTTATCTGTGTAGATTAAGCACAGTCCACCAATACAAAACATCACTATATTAAAACTATTAGTCAGCAACATCTGACAATAAATAAATAAATAGATTCATTACTGAGCAATAAATAAAATCTTCAGTTTAACACAGCTCCCTCTCCTTGCAGACTCACTCCTCCATAATGAGATTTCTCTTGGCTTTATCCAGCCGGTCCAGCACCTCACTGTACAGGGCAGACATCTGCAGCAAAACACAATTTGCACTTACATTCTCATCTATTTAGGTGTGGTGAATGTCAGAATGCCACCATTTCAGCAAAGCAGCCCTCTACGCCCATTCAGATAACTGGAACTGCTCAGAGACATCATGTCCTGTCAAAAAATGACCAGGATACAGGCCAAAAATACAAGCAGCCGCACGGAAGCACCAAAAACAGCCCAGGCCTCTGATAACCCAGCGAGAGCGGCACTCGGTGCGTGTGGGGAGGGCGAGCGCTCCAGCTGAAACACATAGCCTGCAGTCAGCTAGCAGAGCTCTTTTTGTTTACCGCTGCCGCGTATGCACCCTGGCTGTGAGCGCAGCAGCCCCCCCCCCCCCCACACACACACACAACCCCCGCTGCTTTTACCTGCGTCTGATAGCTCTCCCGCAGGGAGCCCAGGTGGCGCAGGAAACTCATCCCCAGACCGCACCATTTCTCGGCCTCTGGGTACTGGGCCAGGCTGTACAGCAGGATGCCCGTGTTCCAGGCCCGCGTCAGCAGCCACAGCACCTCCAGCTCTGTGAGGTCCTCCGGCTGGCCCAGGAACAGAGAGCGAGGGATGGTCCATGTGAGGAGAGAGGGAGGAAGAAGCAAGCGACACCAGCATAAGACTCTGGAACTACGTGCTGAGAATAACAAGACAGGTTTATGACCCTCCACATCCTTAGCCCATAAAACTTCAGTAACCTGATAGTGTAAATCAGTGTGTGTGTGGCGCTCAAGTCCTGTTAAGTCATGTTCTATGCTTATCAGGGAGAAATACAGCCCTATACTAGGGCTTGGCGATATGGCAAAACATTTGATCTCAACATATTTTTCTATATTGACCAATATTTTTATCAAGATAAGGGCTGGGCGATTGAACTTAAAATCTACAGTAAATCATCTTTCACTGACTGCACTGGGTAGAATCATCACATGACAACACACGTGGTAGTGTGCTTTTGAGGAACAGTACCTGAACACACACAGTGGAATACACAGAATATCAAGAAAAAAGTTTACAAAACAAATAATAACAGTAATAATAAACAACAATTAGGAGTCATGTGCTTGATCATTGTTAATTATTGGTTACGATTGTCAGTTTGATTCATTTTTTTAATTAATTTCCCAGCCCTACCCTATGCTAATGCTGACATAGAGCCTGAGCTGTATATGTCTTTCTCCACAGGCTGCCAGCACCGAGCACATCCCCTCCCTGTGTGGCCCTGAGCTCAAGTCAGATCCTCTCTGCAGCGCCACACTGGGGAGAAATGAATTAGAGCTGCACTGATACTCAACTGATTGAAATTAGCATCCAAATTGCCAGGAAGTGGCTGCTGAATGGAGCATCTGCTAACTGCAGCACTACTGAGGACCACATACACTGAGAGGCTAACAACTCCTTTGATTGGAGCACAGGCACAGACTCGGTGGGGTTTATTGGTGGTGTGTCCTGGTCATGTGACAGACTCACAGCACTGTTGATGATGGACTGGGCTTCCTCGTAGTAGCTCCAGACCTCCTCCAGCACACGCGCCTCTACCTCACACACCCCGCGCGGCAGTGACAGCTCTATCAGGCTGTGGATACACTGACTGCAGGAAACACACGCACACACACACACACACACACACATCTGTGAGACTGTGCTCTCGACATAAACAGGGACGACACTTGTACTTAAGATGCCTGTGAGCTGCAGGCCTTTGATAGCGGAGAGGAGTTCTGTGCTGACCTGCAGCGGACCAGATCTGCCTGGGGCTGTTTCTTGTGGAGCGAGAGGGCGATGCGCAGGGCCTTCTTGCACAGGACAGGGAAGTGAGCCGGTGGCTCCATGGCCAGAGCTGCAGATATCAAAGCCTTCATCAGACACTGATGCCTCAGGCCCCTCGCAGGGGGGACTACTTCTTCTAAACAGGTGGACTACTTCTGCCTCCTGCCACTGCTACTGCTACTACTGCAGGCCTCTGGCACATGCTTGTGTCAGGGACTAGATTTAGGGACGTCACCATATCAGAGTCAATACCAATATTTGTCTACAGTAATTACATTGTCCTCCATACCCAAATTGATACCACAGCATGAATGAATAGATATAATCTGATGCACTTCTACATAGACTACATCCCTTTATTAAAGAGCACCATGTCCCCTTGAAGTATACAGACTATTAACATGATCACAAAAAGAATCAAGAGATGCATGTAGCTTGAAACCGTTACTTTGTGATGACACATTGTTTCAAGTGCAGTATGCACCTCAGACATGCATAGAGTAGGTCTAAAGGGAAACTATGATCCTGGTCCAGATGAATGCATCCTATTACCCAGCACTGATGGTGCATTAGAAAACATGCAACTGAATGATGCTCCAGATTTTAGCACTGAATGGTATTCGCTCTAATGACATCCCCGGTGTTGTAGATTATTAGATTACTATAGGTTTTAATTTCCTTACATTAACAGTCTGTGTACAGGAAAAATTCTTGAATATTTACACAAACATGAATATAAACATGCATGTTTAGCATGTTTCTCTCACCAGCAATGGTCTCCAGGATTTTCAGATCAACATTTTCAAGCTCTAGAACAGATTCAAGCACTGTGTCTAGCTTGGGGTCATTTAACTTTGCACGAGCTTCAAACTCATACAGGAGCAGCAGAGCCTCAGTTGGGTCCTTAGAAGAATCTCCTGCCGGGACAAAGCATTCCATTAACCCAAGCCGTCCTGAGATATGCCTCATCATTACACAGTGAAAGACAGGACGGAGCAGATATGATACCTGATGTTTTGACGGTGTTCCACACACTCCAGCAGATCTGAATGTGTTCCAGAACCTCAGCCAGCAACTCAGGCTGAGCTCAAATGACAGAAATGAAACTTAGCGACCCCTTGTGGCAAGACAGCTCAAATAAAAGGAAGGATATTTAACCAGTTAAATATCGCCCAAGCAAGCCAAAAGCTGGAAAAAATGTAATGTCAACCTGCTGACAGCTGTAACAAGAACATTTTAAATACATTAATTCCTTGGCCCGTGGATGTGTGAAAAGACTATGATGGACTGGCTTGCTGTAGCAGTTGGTAATGATGTGCTGGTGTCCAGCGATGCAGTGTGTGTGCGAGTGTGTGCTGTAGTGCTGAGCTGAGACCTGCAGTGGGCAATGGGGAGTGGATCTGCATGCCTCCAGAGAGGCAGCAGCCGCCATGAGCAGACAGGTCTTCTGGGCCAGCAGCACACCCTTGTCTACAGGACACTGCAGAGACAGCTGGGACACAAACACACAACAATAACACACACACACGAAAATACACACATTGCTGTAATACTTCAATAAATATGACTCACTAACTAGAGGTCTCATCACATGACATTCAAAAGGTCTCATTCAAACCCCAATAACACAACTACCCCCAACAACACCTCATGTAGTGAATGATATATCTTACCTGGTAAGACATGGCAAAGAAATCCTTCATCCTGATTGGAGTGCTCTCACACTGCAGGGCACAGTTCCAGGCTGGAACACAGACAGACAGACAGACAGACAGATAGAGAGACCATTCCACAGAGGCCTGATTACACCTATCTCCACTGGTCCCTACAGAGGGCCAACACCTCTGCTGTCAAGCAAACAGAAGTGTGGATGTGTAAATAGACGGGCAAGAGGCAGTGGTGGATGGGGGTGCAGGTGGGCGTCTGTACCAATCCTCCTGAACCAGTGGGCCTCATCTGTACGCTGCGCCCCAGGGCTCAGTGTTGACACTCTCTGCTGGGCTGAAATAGGACACACACACACACACACACACACACACACACACACACAAAGCAAAGGTGTCTGTCACTTAATGATAGGGACTACACAAGGCTACAGCACCAGTAACACAGCCCAAAAGGGTGAAGCTAATACTGGTCACATTGTCCCACTCACCCATTCTCAGATAGGACAGCAGCATATCCAAACTGCTACTCCTGGAAATATATCAGCAACTTGAAATCAAATGTCACATAATTTAGTCCATGTACTGTGTTTCCTGCAAGCATTTCCATTCTAACCAAATGGGATACTGAAAGACACTTTATAGACTTATAGAGGAGACTGCAAAACTCCTCTAATGATGGATTATTATGTTCAGACCTTCTCTCCTCAGATGTGTTCTCCATTGTTGACAGCAAAAGTCGGACTAAACACCTGCGGGAATCAGAGATGAAATAATATGCTAATTGTCCCTACTGGACAGACCACATGGACTCATCCCCACGCTACACAGGAGAAGTGTGAAATAAGCCTGTTGCTCACAGGTACGTGTGAAGAGCGTGTGCGTCACTGTGGACGTGCCCGCCAGGATGTGTGTGTGTGTGTGTGTGTGTGTGTATGCGTGAGAAGTGAGGGGAAATGGCGGGCGACGGCAGAGTGGAAGTGTCAGTGTTTGTGTCTCAGTGTGACTGACCTCAGGGCAGTGAGCACTTGCGTTACATCCTGTGAGTGTTCACACAGACTCTCCAGGGCCTTCATGGCCGTTTCCTGCTGCTCGTGCTGCAAGAGACACAGACACCGCGACTCACTCACTCCCTCACCCGCTCGCTCGCCCACGCCCAGACACACTCACCAACCACACAGCAGCACAGCTAAGCTACGTGACTGCAGCGCATACAGTAAAGTAGGCAGCCACAGCACAGCGTCACTGGCTCAACCAGGAGGAGTCACACAGTCTCACCTCCAGGGCCATCTGAGCAGCCAGGCTGAGCAGGGTAGCCGCCGCGTTCTCCTTCAGCAGGAGCCGGTCCTCACTGCTCACAGGGGCCTGCGCCAGAACACCAATCTCCCTCACTGCCTGGGTGGCTAACACACACACACACACACACACACAGAAATAAAGACACATTTACTGATCAATGTTTCCTACCGTATATCTACTTGTGCAATAAGCTGAGGTGAAAGTCACTGTTTCTACCTTTGTCCACATTGTTCTCCAGAATGGCAATCTTATAAATGCTGAAGTGACTGAAAATGCTGTTTGGATCACATCTGGCAGCTTCTGTAGCTGCCTCTTTTGCCTGTCCCAGAAGACAAGAGCAGGTTTCCACTGGCTCAGGTCAAAAGGGAAGAAATCACACTGCATGATTCTAGCCTCATTAAATGTTTTGTATAATAATCATACATACTGTTCGTTATAAAGATCTTTCCAATAAAATGGTTTGTATATGTGAATGTATGGGTGACTTTCTAGTGTCTATTCTTTATTCTTAATTACCCCTGTGCTCACCCGCATGATCTGTAACAGAAACTAGTAAACAGTAAGACTAACACATAGTACACTAGTGCACTTACTCACATGACAGATTATGATTGAATATTAATAGTATTTTTGGAAGACTATCATTCTAGGGGGATGTTTTAAACAATCCATCATTTCAAGAAACTGAGAAGTGTGTGCAGCCCTTGTATTAACAGGTGTGTGGACGGCTCCATACCCTCTCCAGCTGTAGCAGATTCAGAAAGCAGGAGGCTCGGTTTCTCTGCAGTTTGGCCAGGTTGGGATCCAGCTGCCCCCGCTTGTAGAAACTCAGAGAGTAGTCATACCACTGCAAGGCCTCAGAGAAGTTTTTGGCCTGGACAATATTACACAAGTGTTCAGTCTTAGAGGGTTCACTGGTCAAGTAATGTGCCTTGGCTGATGTCTCTCAGACAACAGGCTTAAAGCGATGGTTCGGAGTAATTTCAACCATAGTGCTGTGACTGTAGTGCTTGATGAGTGCCGTTGGTAGCAAGGAAAGCAAACGAATTTAGAACAACATAGTCAGAGTGGCGAACGCGCTGCTTACGCTTATTCAACGGAACAAGTAAGCTCACTTTCACTTTCGTTTTTTGCGTTCCATTTTTAGTTAGCGTAAGTTGTCGGTTGCTATTTGGTCTACGTTGTTCCAAATTCTTTATTTTTCCTTGCTTTCGACAGCACTCACCAAGCTTGCATAACAGTGCTATGATTGGAATTACTCTGAACCATCGCTTTAAGGCTGTTCATCCCAATTCAGTTGTGATTACCGGCATGGCTCCCAACAATCTCAAAAATGACATAATCTGACAAGTAAAATGTATGATGATAGGAAATGCGATGGGGAAGTCTCAATTGAAAAGTTTACATTTAAAATGACATAAATGCAACATTTCCAAAGTTGAATCATGTTAAATAATCATGATTTCAGGACTGATGATGACAACAACTGTGAACAATTTCCATAGTGGCGCCACTGCACTCAGGCTGACCTCAAAGTGCTTGAAGGCTTGGTCCCACAGCAGCAGGTGGAGGGAGGTGAGGGTCTGAGGAGGGAGTGTCTGCCCTGTGTAGTGGCCTGAGCAGAGGTCAGCAGCAGCACGGGATTAGAGCGCTTGGATCAACAAGTCAACACGGGCATTACAAAGCACAGTGATTACAGTGGCCAGCAGGCTGTAGCCTACCTGTGATGACGTCCTCAATCTTCTGTTTGCCCAGCAGCTCCTTGCCCCTCTGAAGCAGAAGCTGAATGTGGAGCACCAGGGCCGAGCCCAGCTCAGGGGACGACTCAAAGCGCTCACACACCTTCTTCAGAAAGTCAAAGGCAAGCTGCTCTCTGCAGGCACACAACATGCACACGCCATATGGCAGCCTTCAGAACACACTCACAAACTTTACTCACAAACACTGCAGTGCATTCAGATAGCACAATATTTACACTTCCAAGACTTTCAAACAGTAAGCAGTTTTTTTACTTCGTCACTGTGGGGTTTGGAATTTAATGTGACGGGAAATATTTTTGCATAAGGCAGCAAGTTAGGAATCCTTTATGAAAAATAAGGAATACTTAGTGAAAAATTAGTCAACAGTTTGAGTATGCTGTAAAAGGGATTCAGGTCCACAATATAGATCAGTGCCAGTGGTCATGCAGCTATACAAACAGCTATAAAACGGTAACTCCATCACCTGTTGCCATGTGATACCCTACCTGTCCTCACCCATCAGCAGTCTAACAACACTTAAACACACATCAAGAGTAACCTCAGACTCCAGCAGCTCTGTTAGTCCTGGGATGAACCCAAAAGAAAGAAAGAAAAAGAAAAAACAAACATGTCAGTCACACAACGGGAAACACACCAACTCTCCATTACCACCAACCCCCGGGTTACATCCCACTCTATCCTGCAGGGCACAGGACAAGTGAGCCGTGTTGAGCAGCAGTAAACAAGCGTCTCCTGCCCCCGGCCCTCATTAGAGAAGGCTGAGGCTCCGCTGACTCACCGGCTCTGACCTGCTCATCAGGGGCTCCACTCCTCAGCACAATGCGGATCTTCAGGTACAGACCAGAGGGACAGCGGCACTCCTAGCCCAAAACAACAGAATGTGACCTCTGTCAAGGTTAGCCATCTTCACAGCCTAGAGCACTGAAAACCCAGGAAGAGGGAATCTATGAACCCACTACCTTATTGGCTAAGCTGATGGCACTCAGAGCTTTCTCCTTGAACTGCTGGCAATCCCACTCAACATAAACTGTTGCAAGGAGCCTCAGTACCTTTGCCTGTTGGATTGCATGCAATAGTACCATTACTGTCAGACAACTGAGCCAAAATTGCTGTATTATATCACTGCATGTATGCTATATCATTTCTTGTCTCTTTATTTTCCTTGGAAATTGCATTTAATGTACACCTGAACAAGCAGACGTGCTCCACAAACATGATATTGCAGTCGCTGAGCAGCTTGTGTTATTGCCTTACCTGCACCTCAGCCCCAGGTGAGTACTTAGCATTCATCCTCCCAATGTCATAACTCTGGCTGGAGAGCACAATAGCACAGAAAACAATGATTTTTCACAACCTGGAGCATAACGTCCCACAGAGTCTGTAGCTCATGCCAAGACCTTCAGTGAAGTTTGAAATTGAGTTAGCTACTTAAATGGCTCTCCACTGAAAAAGATTCATTTCATTTTATAGCCTTTTGTTAGTCAGGAAATAATAAAGAGCAGGTGGTCCTTTGACCACAACAAAGACTGATTCCCAAAGTAATATTGGGAGCATTTCACTGAATATGATTGTGTGCTATAATGTGAACAGTTTGATTGCTTTTAAATTTCTCTGCTCTGTTTTAAAATGTTGCAGGCATATGTCCTTCAAACCCACCTCAACCAAAATGAACTTTCCTCATATTTTCTTTGATTGTATGAATCAACTCCAAAGTTGTAACACATCAGAGACACATACCCAGTCTGCAAGCCAAAATGTAAAGTATTACTCAAGATCAAGAATCAACACATACCTACAATTATTTCATATTCATTTTTTTTACCAACAGAGCTCCTCCTCCAGTCGTTGCCCCAACCTAGTCAATTCTCACCCATACATGTGGACCAGTGATGATCATTTATGGTAAAAAAAAAAAAAAAAACACGATTTTGTCACCTTGCTAAAATAATCGCCTAAGTCATTTTTTGGCCAAACTTTTGTTTTTGCCCAAAATGTAAGTGTAAGTGTAATGTAAGTATTTTAAGCCATTTTTTGGGATTCCTGGAAAAAAAAATGACTTTAGGCGATTATTTTAGCAAGGTGTCGATTTTGGTTTCATTCAATTTCATTTTCCATTGTCCACAAGGGCACTGTTCTCATCTCACAAGTGCTATAACTGCATGAAGAATCCTTGGGGGGAGCTGAGAGAACCTTCATTCACTTAGTAATTAGCTATTTAGCCATCAAAGTGACTATGAAGTCATAACCAAAGTGACTATGAAGCTGGTGAATGAACCTAAAAACTGCATAAAATGTTGCCTGATCTAAGTGAACAGTGAACAGTAATTAAGTTTAGCCTCCTGCTCTCATCAGATTTTCAAAGAAATTTGGACACATTAGTTAATGATCAGCTATCACAGCTCTCTCTTACAACACATAGCACACTAGAGGAGGGGGATTGGTTCGCAACTCCCAAGAAAATTGACCTCATATAATGCCAAGTATAATCTTGCATTTGAGATAACGGGTGATGTACCTCTTTAGGTAGTCGCAGCAACATCTCTCTGCAACGCTGCATACACTCAACAGCCTCCTGATGTCTCTCTTGAGCGACAGCCTACAGTGAGATCAAAGCAATTCAGATTAAAAGTGTCTAAATAGGAAATACACAGAGAACATTATTTTACACCTGTGATTGTTTCTTGTATTGTGTTTGTGGTGTATTGGTGTGTTGTTTGTGTTGACTTTGCATACAGATTCCGCTTGATAAGACAGCACGCGCAGTAGGTCCTTCTCCACATCCGCTTTGGGCATGTTGATATCTGAGGCTCCATCTCCACGGGATATTAATCTGCTGTAAAGTGTCTCCAGGCTCTGTGAAATCGCCAGTCACACCAAAGGGGCCACAAGATTAGCAGAAAAAGGATAAGCAGACTAAACCCTGAAAACCCCCAACAGAACTGCTGTTCATATTTGGCACAAAACTTGACACTGTAACAACAACAAAAATCCCACTAACACCCAGTTCTCCTGTCTCAGTCAAAACATTTTATTAAGGTTTTCTGTATACAATATTCCTCTTCTTCAAAAGCAGGCACAAGCTTGGAGTTACACTTACCTTCACAGCGAGGTTGAGGAACTCATCAGCTAACTTAGGCTTTTTACAGTCAAGCCATGTCCTACCAGTTTTGCTTGCCATCTGAGGAGGAGGAGAGTTTGGCTAGTCTAGATAGCTGTTCCAACTTGACTAGATGGCACAAATATTACCGTTTGGCAAATACCGTCATAAGGCATACAGTAGTTTTTAGCTGAACTAACCAGGATTTGCTTGCGGATGGAGTTTTCTGATGGATTCTCCTGTCCACATGAGTGCACCAATTTACAAGCCACATGACGCACTAAAAATAAAGAATTTAGTTAATTATAGTATTTTGTTGTTTTCTGTTTTCATTCTTAGGTGGCTGGTAAAAATAAGAGGTATACTAGGATGAGGACTACGGGCTCAAGGACCAAAAAAAAAAAAAGAGAGAGAAATAAATGGCACCTCAAATCACCTTTTGCCTTTTGATGTTCACTTATTTCAGGACCCACGCGTTTGGTGACTGCCCAGTTCCACAATTGTATAGCTATGTCCTCCACCTACAGATGAATCATTACGATATTTAAGTCTTTCATGTTTAAATACTCCTAATGTGTGTGTTACAAATTTCGCTCTCTAGCTGAAAGTAAATTGATCTGTGTTACCTGAGGATCCAATGGTTCGAAAAAATTGTTCAAAGACACCTCCTGGAAAAGCTTTTGGATCACCACATCCACATCTATGTGACTTTGTTTAAGGATTAGCTGATCTGCAAGTTCTGGGAAAAGTGTCATAACAACATTATTGACAGGAAATTTAATGTTCAATCATGTAACAACGTAACATAGTAGGTCGTCTGAGGAAGCCATCCGCCATCAGGTTAGCTAACTTGTTGCACAGACGTTGTTGTTAGCTTGTCCCATTTGAAAAAATATGATGTGAAAACCTTGACTTCATTGAACAAGTTTGATATTTCTGGTTAAGAAATGGCGTAGATAGCACTTACGTAATTATCCACACAAAGGTGAATTAATGTTTTAACTGGCAAGCTAAATTAATATTAGCTATAACTTAGTGTTTCCTGAGCACGACAACAAACGTTTTATCCTTTGAAGGTAA
>JAVQKI010224830.1:0-10864 GCA_036025975.1 Nematalosa erebi
AGAGAGAGAGAGAGAGAGAGGGGGGGGGTGCTTACTCATGATCAATGTGACAATAGTGCATTCTGTTGGAAAAAAGGGATGTCATTTGAGGGTAGGGGGAAGGGAGGTGATGGTGTAAGGGGTTTTAGAGGGGCAGGTGTTGCACTCCCACACAACGCCCAGACACCACCCAGACCTGATCCCGCCCCACCCTTTCCTGCCCTAAAACACACGCTCCTGTGATCCTGACAGGAATTCTCACACTGTCTCTCCTAGTTCCATTGGGCCACTGCTCCCTCACCCCTAACCCTGCGGTTGTGCTTGCTATTGATCCAGACACAAGCATGTTTATGCCTGGACTCAGTTTATGCTTGTTTACCTGCCAGAATAGGCAAGATTACGCCCCCCACACACACACACACACACTTACACTCATCTCATCATGTAGAACAGCTTGTGAGATGTTCCACAGCATGGTTGCCAGACCAACGCTCTGACCTGCAATTCCTTGAGGCCGAGCAAAAGTCCTGCTTATGAAAGGAAGGGGGGGGGGTGAGTGGAGTAGAGTAGAGTGGAGAGGGTCTGGGCTTTTCAGTGGAGTCGTGCCCTCTATCGCCGGGGCGGAGGCCTAAGTCTGTTTAACCAGATGTGAGGGCTTCTCTGCCCAGTGACGATCCTAGACAAGATGGTATTTGTTTATGACAAACTGGGACATTCCTGCTGTTTGACTGGGCCAGATTTATGGGATAACTCCAGCTCCAAGCCAGGGCCAGGGCCTCACAGTGTCCCTTTGTCTGGGGCCGGCCGCCTGCTCGGACACTGCTATTTTATGAGCTGCTACGAGACAGATTCTCCTGACCGCCTGTTTGGATGGGCCAGAGGAAAGCGTTTGCAGCTATTGATTGATGTTATTTAAAGTGCAGAGCTGTGCTGAGCTGCCGGACCCTTTGCATATTGTTTTAAGCGCAGTGTTTGTGTCAGACCTGGGGCCTCTCTAGTCTACATGGAGAACGAGTCACCTTTTTCTGTTAATGTGGAGATGGCAGCTTGTTGATTTACTCAATGTAATACATGTGGCATGTGGGTTTTGCTGATTTTTCGAATTACCACAAAGTGGGAAAGATGATCAACTTTACTTGTTTTTATTTTGGTCAGGGAGAACTGCTTACTGTTGCAGAAAGAGTGGGGATAAAAAGAAACATGACAGGTCCTGTGTTTGTAAAAATAACAATGCAGAGACCACAGAAAAAACACAAACGCAGATCTGGCTTTCCCATTGTCTTTGTTTCACACATTGCCTATTAAACGCTTACTGCATATGCAATCATTGCCTGTTGATTTCCAATCCTTACAGCCATTTATAAGCCCCCCCTCCCACTCTTTTCTCTTTTATTGCTCTGGGATTCTTGGCATGGCATTTTGTAGAGCCCTTGGAGTTTGAGGCAAAGCATTTTTTTTTTCATTCAAAACGAGTTTAAAGACACAGAGAAAGAGTTGAGGCACACATAAACTCTTAGCCTGTCCACTCCTGCGGCATTAGGTTGAATAATCCACTGTTTAGAAATCAAGCAAAGGTCAATTTTCACGCTACCTGCTCAGTAAACAGACAGAAGAGCCCAGCATATCAATTCAACTCAGCTACGCTGCACGCCGAGCAGGCAAGGACACGCAATGCCCAGATTCCCTTCAGAACAGAGCCACTGCATTGGACCAAATGCATCTATTAAAAGCCCACTTTCTCCAAGGTTTCTTTTTTTTCCCTTACTTTTCCTCTCCTGATTCACGCTGGTATGGAGCCACTCAGGCCTTGAACCAGCATGACGGAAAGCTCATTGCTTCTCGACTTCCCTATTTCTCTCTCTTCTTTCTCTCTCTTGCAAGAAACATTGCCATAGATATTTATTATTCTTTCTGCTCTTCATTTTTCCATTGTGGCCTCTGAGCATGGCTACACTGCCAGCTTCCATGTTCTCCTGTTCCCTGAAGCCTTCACCCACCCACACTCTCTCTCATCTCCCTGCACTTCCATCGCCACCACCTCACCTCCACCATCACTACTGCCATTGCCAGGCTGCTGATGCAGATGTCCCAGCTTTGCGGCTGTGAGGGAGACTCGAGCCACTATAAAGGGATTTTGTTCTGCCGTCCCCAGTCCCTGGTCATGTGAATATTCAAACAGGCTCTAATGGTGTCTCAGAAGGTCGCTTCAGCAGTTGGGGGGGGGGGGGGTTAGCATCCGGGTCAGTGTCACTCTTCCCCTTGGCCTTAATTATCCCAATAGCATGGAAAGCGGCCCACAGACATGACGCGCTTGTCAGTGTCAAGGAAAATGCTCCGAGATCAACAGACAGATGTGCTCACTCATGAAAACGTATGTGTATACTGCACAGTTAGGGAATATACACAAGTGTTCCCTCATATAGCACTAAGCCCCCTTGGATGTCTGAAAGTCACGGAAATTCACACGTCCGTTCCACACAAATGTTTGCGTGTCAGAGTTCGTTTTCAGACGTGAATATAGGCAATTACTTTTTTTTTCCTGCCCCATGCTCAGAATTCAGAACCTCCTGGAAGGCTGTGTGGGCTTTTTTTGTCACTTTTTCAGAAGCCTTTCTCAGCACTTCTGGTCAATGCGAACAATAACCGTAATGATTTTTTTCCGCTCCACATGTATTTCTAGTGTATTCGTTGAAACTCTCAGGCACTTGCAAAAGGTTGAGAGGGGGCGCGTATGCATGGGGGCAACATGCAGAATGGAGTCACAGAGGAGGTGTTTAAAAGGGTTTGTGTGTGTGTGTGCGTGTGTGCAGGTCGCTGTCAGTCAGGGAGACAGGACGTTAATCTGCCGCTTGTTTAGCTTCCGAGGTGCCTGTGTCAGCCGGGCACAGTGTGGCTGAGGGAATTAGGAAAAATGGGCTGTTTTTTTGTCATGTAAAGCGGGGCGAGAAAATCTAATTGGGAGGGGGACAGCGGACGATGTCCCCTTTGTTTAAGGGCCTTCCGCAGTCACTTTTGGAGGCCCCATTGTGCGCGGTCCACAATAGCATTAATTTGTGCTCCTGGCCCAGGCTCTTCCTTTCCCTGTGTCTCTGTGTAGTCAGGCCCTGTCCGTTCCACTCTGTCTCCACGCCTCACCTCCGAAGGGGGCAGAGGGTGGGGTGAGGGTGGGGGGCAGCCACCCCACTACACACACACACACACACACACACACACAGATGCACGCACACACACAGACTCACACACACGCTCCTGATCCCATGCAAAGCACCCCCCTCCTTCTGTCCACTTTCTTATTCCACCCCATTAAAAAAGGAAGAAAAAAAGGCAAATTCTTTCGTGCTTTTGTCTGCCTTCCATTTCCCGCCTCCAGGAAAGTATCCTTCTTTTTTTTTTTTTTTTTTTTCACTTTTTTATTACAACTGAAATTCATTTCTCTGACCAAGGCATAGTTCTCTTCCAACTGTTATCTGATTTCTGGATTGCAGTATTTTAATGGGGAATTATTTAAACTGATAGCTCCAAAAGTTAAGTTCTGCTTATGCCATCAAGGCTGCAGTTCGCAAAAAGCGACAGAACATAAGCTGTTCTGCAGTCTGTTTTTACACAGCCATAACTCCAGCAAAGTGTCTTTGCTATCTTTTAGCTCTCTGTTTTTAGTGCAAACCTCAAAACTTTGAAGGAAAGAAGACACCAGGTCCTTGCATGTCCTGTTCTCTGCACTCCCACACATTCCTCTTCTGCCGTTGTTGTAATCTCACTGAGCGCTTGCCCGGGTGACATTGTACTTGATTGTCAACAGGCAGGCTTTGGTGTGCACCTCTGCTCTGTGCGAGATTCCTCTCGAGTGTGACGGCTGCTCCAGCCTTCTTTCATCTGGAGATAGGAACCATCTTAAAATTAGCACTTGAGCGTCACTACAAAGAAGTGCACTTAACGCTTATGAGATTCCCTCATGCAACCTCATTGTAAATTGTTGCCAATCTGGAGCAGTTTTCTCCTACCTTCCATCCACCCCCAACCCCTCAGCAAATCTGTAAGTACATGTTCAAAAGTAATCCGGGGACCTGGCAGGAGAATGCTGAAGAAATTGATCAGATAAGCATTTAAACTGTGCCTTCAGAAGAAAAAAAAAAAAGCATACTTGAAAACATAGCGTACTTGAAAATCACATATTTTTTTCCTTTCCACACTAGCTCGGCTGAAAATAATACAATGGCACATGTGCTTCCTCTGAATAAAGCGAGTCAGGCAGCCGGATGTCCGAGCTATGTGTGAGTGACAGGCCCCCGAGCCAGCCCACCCCACCCCACCCCACCCCACCCCTCCCCTCCCGCACTCCCTGTACAAATTGAATAACGACTAACCTCGTCATATTTAGTGCAGTATTAATGGCCCCCGTGCCTTGTGAGAGCGTAATCATGCGTGATAAAAACCGGGCCAAAGTTACTAAGCTAGGAGCAGTCTTGTGCACATTAAAGTGTCCTTTTTTTGTCAGAAAGGTCATTCATAACTTGGTTGCGCCCGTTGATGTACAGTGAGAGATATTGATTGATTAATGCATAAAGTGCTCTGAATCCATTTGGCTCTGTGAAAGGGGAACAGGGGAGAAGACTTGCGCTCTCTCTTTCTGTCTCTCTCTCTCTCTCTCTATCTCTGTATTGCTGTCTCTCACTCTGTCTCTCTCTCTCTCTCTTCCCCCCTCCTCCCTCTCTCTCTATATTTTCACCTCTTCCCCCCATTGTTCGAAGGGCATCATTTTTCGCCGGCTGAGTTTAAGGGACAAAAGGTCTGTTTCTGCCAAGTAATGCATTCAAAGGAGCATTGATTCTCATCAGTGTCAGTTGAATTACTCTCAAAGGCTTGACAGGGAACTGCTTGTATATGAACCTCCAGCTTTTTCCTGCCTGGAAAAGAATTAGGACTCACTCACTCTAGGAGAAATGAGCAGGGCTCTACACATACCACCCTAAACACTGTTTAGTGTTTTTTCGTGTAAACTTGGATGCTCAGAAACTTGATTTTTCTTGGACAGCTTGCATTTATTGTTTCTTGAGTTTGGTTTTGGTTTGAGATGTCTGTGTGATGCATAGATGGAACCACCGCAGGATTGACACCACAAGATTGGCAGTCGCATGTGCCTATTTCTGATCCGGAGCTTCAAGCCATGCCATTAATAGAGATGGTATCACAGGGTGTGTGTGTGTGTGTGTGTGGGTGTGTGTGTGGGATGGGTGTTTAAGCCATCTACTGCTGAGCGCTTATTGTCCTAGTCCAGATTGATTTTTTTCTTTAGCGGTGTTGGTGGGGTGCATGGTTATGCTCGTGCACAAAAACTTTTCAGTGCCTCCCAAGGATTGTTTTAAGAGCTTTTTAGAGCCGAGGTCAAGAGGTCAGTACCTTTGCGCTCCCCGACACGGAAGAGGAGCCCTCTAACACCCAGACCCCCAGCGGGGAGTGGTGTGAGACAGGGCCCTGAAAGCACCGCTAACCCCCCCCACACACACACACACGCCCCCCAACCCCCAACCCCTCACCCCCCACTCCCAGCCCTAATGCGGGCCGCCTGGAGACAGCCACACTCCACACTCCGCACCTTTCATCTCCACTGGGGGCTCTGCCATTACATGCTCACGCTTCCCTTCACTCCATCACTCGCTCTCTCTCTCTCTATCTCTCTCTCTCTCTCACTGTCACTCACTCACTCCCTCGTTCACTCACCAGCTTTCTCCCCTTTCCATTGTGCTGCAGGGCCAGGCCAGCCATCGACAATAGCTAAAAGCGCGCGCACACACACACACACACACACACACGCGTAGAGCACTTTTCATTTATTGTCCAAAGCTGTGTGTGGTTATGTGCAAGGCTTTAGTGATGCACACAATTTTGATTTACTTATGATGGGGACAGAATGAGGGCCATTGCGGTCTGTGCCAGCCAGCAACTAGGAATAGAATAGGCAAAAGAATTTACTGGCCATTCCAACTCCAGCTATGTTTTTTAATGCTGTCTAATTGAGTGTTTTAGTATTTGTTTGTGGTGTCCTCTGTGCTAAACATACCTCATGGACAGTCATGCTGTGAGGGACTTGGCGAGAGGGGGGAGGAGGACTATGAGAGGGGTTGAGAGTGCTGAGATCAGGTCCAGACACGTGCACGCCCCGGTCTGTGGACAAACGGAACGGAACGGAACAGAACGGACATGCCATCCTGAGTCACGTCTACCCAGAGGCCCAGTGATGTCACCGCCAACAATTACACCCAGCTGTTTAAATGAGGATTTCCCAACAGATATAAACGACACCTACAATTTGGATAATATATATGTTACAGTCTCCCTCCAGACTGACGGCTCCATTGAAATGCACAGGGCGAGCAGCTGCGAGTTTTAATGACAGCATTCATTTTCACAGGAAGGGGGGGGGGGTGAGAAAAGTATTAGAATTGGTCTGTTTGTGCTCACCAGTAAAATTGCATTAAATGTTACATTCAGCTTTCTCACACAAAGCCCATGTTTCCTAAAAAAAAAAAAATACAACTTTGCTTAGGGGGTAGAAAGGCAACACAGTCACATAATGGAGTAGTAATTCATGCAGACGCGATGTTTTTCAAGCGCTATAGTAATTATGAGAAATACTCTTACTTTCCCCCTGCCTTGCCACTGCGAAGCAAATCTCATTTTCAAGGCAAAGCGGGGGAAAGGAACACACTGAATAATCATTGTGTTTAATGCTCTAGTCATAATCCTAGGTTTTATGATGGTTTTCTAATGATTTTCTAATGATGTTAAATATTAGCAGAGAGTACAGCCATAATTTGAACGCAGCGGTCGTTTTTGCGACGCTCTATCAGTACACCCGATTGCAACAGCAATGAATATTGCAGCGGTGATGGCGGCAGTTGTTGCAGTGAGAGGGAGGGAATGAGATTTAAAGGCCATCCCTTTTGGTGTTATATTTTCCCCCGTCCCCGCATTCGCCATAAATCCTCATCACCGAGACTGCGGTGGCCAGCGCCCTCTCTCCTCTCCTCTCTTCTCCACTCCTCTCGCTCATCTCCCCAGGTGGGAATACGATTAGGTGCAGGGGCCATTTCGTCCCTGCTGCCACTGTCTGTCCTCCATCTACACAATCACTTGTGAAAAAAACACCATCACAGCCACCACCACTGCCGCCCTCACACGAGCCACATCTGCCCCCAGTGGTGAAAACACCACAAAAAGCTTTTGGGAAATAAAGGGACGGGGGAGAAAGAAAGAGAGAGAGAGGGAAGAGGAGACAGACAAGAAAAGAGAACAGGGCAAATGGAATGGACTGCAATGAGGATGAGCAAGAGAGCGAGGGTGAGAGAGAGAGAGAGAGAGAGAGAGAGGAGGATCTTGAATGGCTATCAAACGAGCTCCTGCAAGCTCAGTCCCTGATGAGTGACAACGCAGAGCAAAATATGTATCGGAGACAAAGCCTTTGTCTCCTTCCTGGGCCTCTTCAATGAATTACACTGCCCCCCCCCCCACCCCCACCCCCCAACCCACCTCCTCCCCCCACCCCCAAGCTTTTTAATTAAATGGCTGCAGCTCCATCGCTCTATCCGTAGTTCCCCATTACAGGGGCTAGATAAGGGATTGCTATCTGTAGCATGTTAAGAAAGGCTGCTGGGCAGCAAAGCCTCATGAAATTTGTCACAAGATCTCATTTTCCTCATTGCCAGACGTGATGCTTATAATTGATGTGGAGGCAGTAGTAATTTATTGGCCGTCTGCAATTATCATCCCCTACGAGCTGGGGGATGTGACTGCAATTTAGATGGGGGTGTCTGTGTGCTGGGTTGTTGTTGGGGGTGGGGGGGGGGGTGATATACAGAGAGGAGGGGGCTGACGTTGCAAGGGTGTGTGTGCAGGAGGTTTAGGCACATGCATTAATGCAAGATGTAGATTTTTTTCCCCTCCTCCTCTCCCCTTCTCTTCATCCTCCCCTTGCAAACGCCATAATCACTTCAGGGTGAAAATTGATGGCCAGCCCTCCTATCATAAACAATGTGAGGCCTGTGGGGCCGTTCGGTGGCGTGGAGGAGAGGTGGCCCAGCTGACCTAGCCCTCCCCAGTCCCAACCCCACGCCAGCTGGACTTTTACACACACACACACACACACACACACACACACACACTACACATATGTTGCAGGGTTGAGCCTAAGGGGCAGGTTGAGGGTTGGGAGGAGAGGGGACTGCATGTATTTGCTGGTCCACTACCACCTCCAGTCCATTTTAATCCAGCCCCTAATTTGCACTGATTTCCCCAGTCCTCATAATGACGATCAGACGAGTGGGACTGTTAGAAAGAATGCAGTCATTTGAATACTGAAGAGGATCAGGGACTCACACTCCATCAGCGGAGAATGCAATCAGGCATTTATTATTATATTTTAATCAAATTGTGAATTTATTTACTTCATTGCCTTCGGCTGGCAGATCCAGAAAAATGTGGGGATGTGCTCCACGCCCGCGAGGAAATTTATCAGTACAGTCTGAAATTACAAGCAGAAATCAATCACGGCTTTTTACTAACGCCTCACCTTGTTAAAGGCTCGACTCGAGCTGTTTTCTGATTTTCAGCCACCTCCCAAGTTCATTAATTCTCCCTCTCTTGGTCATAACATTAAACATTAAATTAATAAATCTTCAGGACGCCAGCGTGAGCTATGCGGTGGCTGCATTAAAAACATGCAGTCATTAACACAAAAATATCATTAGCGATATGAAGGCAGCACTTTAGTCTAAAACGATGCGATATTCAGGTCACGTGTACTGTCTAGGGGCGAGGGCATTATGCTAGGTGTTGTCCGCTCGTTAGTAACGCAGCAGTGGCTGGTCTGTTCCCATGTGCATATGTGTGACTGTGTGTATGTGTGCATGTATACATTTTGTGTGTGTGTGTGTGTGTGTGTGTGCGTGCGTGCGTGTGTATATATATGTGTGTGTGTGTGTCTGTCTGTCTGTCTGTCCTGTGTTCATATCTGTCAGTCACCCATCTTGTATGTCTGGTCATCCACACCACACACCCTGGGAAGATTGTCCTTAATCCCTGTCTTCACGCAGAGTGTAACCAGGGGAGCCGCCACAATGAAACAGAAGATGAGATTCTGAGACGTCAGTCATTCCGGAGTAATCGCCATTATAGCGAGCGAATGACTCGCACATTGAAAAGACTTCATTCATCTTCCTTGCACTTAAGAGAGACATGAACTGATTTATTGGAGGTTGTTTGATCCCCGGTGGTTTATGACTACATGTGTGTATATGTGTGTGTGTGTGTGTGTGTGTGTGTGTGTGTGTGTGTGTGTGTGTGTGTGTGTGTGTGTGTGTATGTGTGTGTGTGCGTGTACGCAAGTAAAGCCTCTCCCTTTTTTGATGTGGTTGTGTTGTCATTTGCACATGATGCCACCATGGGAGAAATGTTAGCGAGCAGCCTCTAGTCTGTTTTTTTATTTGTTTGGGCTTTGATGTGTGTTACTCATGGAGTTCGTAGCAGGAAGGTTTTATTTTTTTAAACAGTGTGTAGTGGGGCTTTTCCTGAAGCTGAGTGACGAGCAGGGGAGTGTCATGTGAAAGGCTGTCACACATACACACACTCACACGCACACACACACACACACACTAACGTCCTTTACTGCAAGTGAAGACGGGTGCCTGTCACCCCTCCCTGAACTGAGCATGCCCACTCGGTGGGTGGAAAAAGAACCTGTTTGTTTGTTTGTTTGTTTGTTTGTTTTTTGTTTGTTTCTTTCTTCATTCCTTATGTTTTTTTTTTTTGCCTACCTCTGTACACTTGTGTTGTGTTGTTGCCAAATTAGACTTTCAAATCAAGAAGCCAGTGGGAGACAGTCTAGTTTTCTCCCCCACCTCCCCTGCTCCTTTCATAATACTACCTGTTTACTCTTCAGGGAGTCATTTCTATATTTTTCTTAAATGCACCCTCTAAGCAGACAGTGTCTTTAATAAAGTCAGCAGGCAGACTGCAGTTAGAGGAGTGTCTGCCATAGGAGGCACACAGGGGAGAACAGAGAAATGGAAGAAATGGAGAGAGAGACAGAGAGAGGGAAAGAGAGAAAGAGAGAGGGAGAAAAGGAGAAGGGGTTGCGGTACCCCTCATGCTATTATCTTTATGGCATAGCAAAACATGCTTCAGGCAATCAGCATGAAATTGTTAATTGCTCAGCCCACTTGTGCGTTGCTCTGGGGACAGGGACTGCTGGAGCCCTGAGCAGGACCCAGATTGACTGAGCTCTAGGTGCCCACACTGTTGCCTGTGCAAAAGTGCATTTCTCCCAGCCAGTCGGCTAGTCAGGAGACATATTCTGTAAAATCAGCAGCCTGTGCTTGCCTCCCATCTCTGACCTTCACTGGTCAAATTCATCCCTAACCTTAATTTTTTTTTTTTTTTTTTTTCAGAAGTTCTTTGTTTTAGTGTCAACGCATTCCATTGATGGGATGTCAAATATAAAGGTTCATGTCACCAAAGAAAGAGAAGAAGACTCAGGCCATTTGAACTATTAGGAGTCCTTGTGATTTGTGGTTTCAGCAGTGCCAGTGTTGGTTGTGCAATTGTATCTCTCAGCTGATTTTTATTTGCTCAGACCTAAAAAGACACACACGAGTGGAGAGCCATTACTTGTGACGTTGACGCTGTTAGGCTCTAGTCAAATGAGCAACACCTTGAGCACAAAAGAGCTCTTAGTGAAGATAACTCTGAGCTTTGAAACACACAAACACACACACACACCTCCACCCCTACCCTATTTCTCTTTATAGTCTGTGGTCATTTCACAATGTGGCCATAGTCTGGCCTGGTCTAACCACCCCCCCCCCCCCCTTGACTATACAACCCCACCCTG
>JAVQKI010224872.1:0-10176 GCA_036025975.1 Nematalosa erebi
ATATAAAAAAGAGGCATAGACAGGCAAGAAGACTTATGATAATTCTACACATTGCACTGCAATTAATTACATTTTAATGATGATTTTAATTATTGCTCCCAACAATCTCGAAAACAACAATCTGAAACAAACTATTATTTTGTCAGATTTCATTTTGGTTGATTACTGAATGACACATAGCCGACACATACCAAGGGAAATTCATGGGGAAATTACAGGAAATGTCCTAGTAAAAAATGTCCAGTGTTAATTTTAAAGTATTTTTAGAGTTACAGTAAATCACTGTGAATTCAATACCGATCAAGTCGTGATTCAAATTTTTCTCATAGTGGAGCAGTCCCAGCACAACAGACATTAAGTTGATTTGGAGGAAGTATAGATCCACTAGGACACTACAACAAGACTGCTCCATCAACTGTCACACCTCATTCCAAGAGTAAGCTAATGAGGCATTAATCCACTCAGAATCTGAGTCTAAATGGCATATCACAAATAAACGCCTATTTTGCGTTTCACAGAGAACCATATAAATTAATCATTTCATTTAACATACAGGCTGACAGTGACCTCAAAGTCACTATCTAATCATCTGAACTGCCCAGTGACGATTTACTTTACAGACCCCGTACTGAACTGAAGGAGACAGCGATTTGCGTCTGAGCTTCTTCGACCAGAGCCATCATTTCATCCCTTTGAACAAATCGCAAAACAAATGATAGCAGTGTTGCTTCCACACTCCTAGCAACACATTGGAAAGCTGTAGGCTACATCTCTTATGCTAACTTTGGCCAAACTTCAGCAATCCCTTGATCCAACAAGTCTATAACAAACCTTCTGCTAAATCTAACAGATAGAATGTAATAAATACCATGTTAACGAAATTAAACGACAAGTCATGGGGAGCCGCACGTCATTTTCGCAGGTGCATTTTCAGTATCTGACTATTTCCACACACCCGAGAGGCATCACCCGTATGAAGATCTAAATAACGGTATGTGTCTAATATGTGTTTAATACACAAGATGAGAAAACCTTTCGCAAAAGAGAATGCGTATCAAGCTCAAAAGAACAGAAACCGAAACAATCACCAAGATAAGAATGCAATAAAATGATCAATGGATGACGTTGAGGATGAAATCGAAGACATCGCTTGGTTATCATTATCCTAGCTAACTAAAATGCATTATTTTAAAACGTCAGAAAACACATGAGTCTATTTACAATCGCAACATTGTATTTAACACTTCCTGAGAAGATAGCTACAACCTTGCTTTCAGTTTTGTTTCTCATTACGCTAACGTTGCTAGCTAGCACTAGGCATAACGCAACATTAACGGTATCTTTATGACTAGCTACTGTGCCGGTTACTAGGGAATGGATTGATGGCTTGATATTCCTTCCAATCAACCGAACCTCTATATTCCATTTCTGATTATTTCACCGGTAATTCCATTTAAATACTGTAATGTCTGCATGAGTTTCACTTTGTTCGGGAGACGAGAATTGCCGATGTGATCAATTAACTTACTCCCGTCAGCAGACAGAAGAATTCATGTCAGAGGCTAGGTGATGCTTTAAATTTGGTGCTCAATCACCACCTCCTACCCACCAACCATTTGGCCTACCCAACTGGTACAGGGAGCAGCCAAGACAAACGCGATGGCCTTGGAGGATGAATACCACCTTGCCTTTTACAATTTTCATTCAATGAATCCTCTTACGCAAGTCAGAAAGGTGGTTCTCCGGACGATCTTTCAAACCCGGCTTGCATCACTCACCTTGTAGGAATCGGTGGCTAATAATATATTGAAGTCATTATCTCTGTGCTCCATCTTCCCCTTGACTAGAACCTCGACTGTCAATTCTGTTGTTCTCCGCTCTGTACCGGGGACTCACAACCTAGCTCCGTCGTTAGGAAAGGTTGAAGAAATAGTCGGGGGCGGGACAAGTAAATGCTCATCTGAGCAAGAGGCGAACACTGGATGGCATCTATTGGTGACGTATATTCAGAGGCAGATACCCCGTGGATCCACCAATCGTTGTACAATCACCTCTCCAATGAAAACGAGAGAGCAAGGGGCTACCGCTTCTCCGCCTCTTGACTGCGTGGGGTCGACAACAGAGGTCTAGCGCTGGTGAAGTACTGCCTCTAGTGGATTGAGCGCATGGACAGGGAACTTATTAGCTGGCACTTTGATGCTGTGCTTAATATCTATGAACTACTTTAAATAAAGAAGATATTCTAATTGACTCAATACTCATAATTACCATGAAAAACGTTTGCTTACTTTTAACTCCGCATGCATGCCCATGATTTACTTCTTGGCTGCAACTACAACTATTACTACTAGCCTACTCCTTCTTCTACTAGGCTACTTCACCACCAATAATAATAATAATAATAATAATAATAATAATAATAATAATAATAATAATCACCGTCATTATCAAAATAATAACAACAATAATATTCATCATAATAAAATGAGTCGTTTCTGAAGTCTACACCAAATGTACGAGCCCGGACGCAAAATTCAATCCATCAGGGGGAGACAAAAGAAAATTGTTTCGCACGTCCATACTCAAGCAACATCTGCGGCTCAATGTATCACGTCGTCCACCGTTTTAGGCTGTGGCCGGACCCATGTAGGTACCTCTGGTGGTGCCACACAGACGGCGCCGTTGTTTGATTTTGAGTGATCACATGTGCGAGCTTGCTAAATCTGACCACGGACATATACATCGATATAGCGATTAAATAAATAATGAATGACACAAGTAGGCAGCAAGTCATATTTGGAATACTGAATACTGTAGTTAGTGCTGCTAGGCCTGTCCCTACATTTTTTATTTCGTCATGGTTGAAACAAACTAGGCCCATTTCTCTCATTTCAACACTATCGTGCACTGTGCGTGTATAATTAATTGAGCGGTAAGCAATAGTCAACAGTGCATCAAGGTCCGATTTTATTCTTTAAAAAACACTGAAAAACATTTCAGCATAACAAATAGCACACAACTTCTTAGCCTATTCAGTTACAGGCAACCGGACGTCCCTTTGGAGCTTGAAGACCTACAAGTGAAATTCGCCATAAACACCACTAGGGGGAGCCGACACACAACAAACCCGTTTTATCGCGCGTAATGAATTTTTATGTATTTATTTATTATTGACTTATTAAATATTAGAGCTACACCTTGTATTAAACATCCGTTGCTGTTAAAAGATTAATTCGTAAATTGGAAAAATATTTTGTTACTTTATACAGTGTCACATCACCGTGACAGTTGGTTGATGATTAATTAGGTTACCAGCTCACCAACTGGGTAGGCAGCTTTTCAGTCCAAACTGGAAATAAAGAGTGTAGAAGCCCTTCAATCCCATACTTCAATCCTCGCTGCAAGTGTGTTGACAGTACGCCTACTCTGCCAGTGGGAGGAGAACCTGCGCATCAGGATTTGAAAGGGGAGGGGAAATACCCAAACTCTGACATTTCATTTACGCGAACAGCCGCTAAAATTCACCTCACAAGTCAGTTTGGATTAATTTACAGTTCAGGCCTAAATGTTAGTAAACTGTTGGCTGTCAAGTTCTGGAGGCTAAGTCTCGTCTCGTTTGCTGAACAGTGAGTATTTCTGTAGTCAAAAGAACCTGCTTGTGTAAGCAGTAGCCTATAGGACCTACCGTTAGTTTTTAGTGGACGCGACTACTAACACAAAGTAAAAAATGTTCGTAGCAAATATGTTAGCACTGTAATTCGGACATGTTAAATGTCTCATATGTTGGTGGATATTTGAGCTAAATGTCATTCACTGTACTCATTACTTTAACTTTAAATAATTTGGTTATTCGGCCCAAATGGTATACTCATCCGAAAACTGTTCTGTAGACGCGTCATATTCACTGTTATTGAAAGCTTCCTGGTTTTAAGTGCCTTTACTTTTCATGCATGTTTTACTACAGCAAACTACCAGGACGACGACCAGAAATCTCCAACAACGTTAATGGTAGCATATTAGGCATGAATATAGGCATATGTTTTGTGTCATGTTTGTGTTGACTACTCTGAAGAGTGACAAAAATGTGCAAGCAGCCGAGTGATTGTAGGAACAGTGTGGCTGTGAATTGTCTTTATGGATTGCACGCTGACGGAAAACCCGCGAGAGGCAGTCTTTGAATCACAAGATCCGGTTAGTTTAGCCTCAGGCGTTGACAGAGTGGGATATCAAACATGCATTCAAGGGGTTGTGTATTGACCAGGCCTACTTCCTTCAGACAAAATAGTAGTGAGGATTTCATTTAAGCACTTTACATGGTGCAGTGGCACAAAAGGTTTACCTGAAACAAATTTATTTCATAGATACCTTTGGTTATGGAACATCAGTTCAGTGATGATGAATCACCAGTAGTCCATAGAGAAGACAACAAAAGAAGACGACGCAAAATGAAGGCATTCACATCCAACGCAGCTGTTGCAATGGACCAGATTGCTGTGGAGTTTGTGCTCCCCACTACTAACAAGACAAGCAAAAGCCCAGACACTCTGCATTTAGACGTAGCAGGCAACTGTACAGTGGAACAGGTGAAAGCTCAGGTGTGGCTCCGAGCTGTTGCCACACACCTTTGTCCAGAGTTCTACCAAAAATACTCCCCAGACCACTGTATCTTGCTCTACCAAAAGAAGGGAAATTGGTGTGAAATTTATGACAAACACCAAGTGTTTCAAACCTTAGATTGCATTCGATATTGGAAAGCACTTAAGAAAGACAGAGGGAAGATTCACCTGGCCAAGAGGCCTCTACCTTCAGAAGAGTCTGTACAGTATCAGAAGTACCTGAACTACTTGATTGGATACGATGTCACTGATGTGAGCAACGTACATGATGATGAACTTGAGTTCACGCGAAGAAAGTTACTTACCCCCCGCAGAATTGAGCTGTCTGACAGAGATGCCCAGTTATATTCAATGGATCCCTGGGTAACTACAAAACCCCTTCCCGAGTATCTGCTTGGGAAGATAAGTAACAATAACATCCTCCTGGTGATACACAGAAATACATCCAGTCAGACAATTAAGGTGTCACTCGATGATACACCTGTCCAAGTACTCCAGAGCTTCTTCTCTAAGATAGCTAAAAAGAGGGCTCTGTTTAACATTCCAGAAGATGTCAGCGAAGCAGACTATGTTCTTAGGGTCTGTGGACGAGAGGAGTACATTTTCGGAAACTATTCCATCAAAGATTTCCATTGGGTAAGACAGTGTCTCAAGAATGGAGACGAAATCCATCTGGTGCTAGAAACGCCTCCAGACCCTGAATTAGATGAGGTTCAGAAGGAAGACTGGTCACAGGTAGACGATTGCACAGGAGTGGCTGGTACACATGAGCAGCTGACCATTGATGAGAAGGACCATGAGAAAGTGTTTACAATTTCACTGTGGGACTGTAATCGCAAATTCCGTGTCAAGGTGCTAGGCATTGACATTCCAGTTCTACCCCGTAATTCTGAGCTCATAGTGTTTGTGGAGGCTAGTATATTCCACGGGCAGCAGCTTTTGGCCCAAGAAAGAACAACTCCAAAGCCTTTCACTGAGGAGGTACTGTGGAACACTTGGTTGGAGTTTAACATCAAAATAAAAGACCTACCTAAGGGAGCTCGACTGAGTCTGCAGGTATCATGTGGCAAAGCCCAGACACAGTCTTCCAAGTCGTCCAGTCAGGACAACGGAGGCCATGATAGCAAGACCAAGAGCCGTCTATTGTATTACGTAAACCTCCTGCTGATTGACCATCGCTCCCTGCTCAGACAAGGAGAGTTCATCCTGCACATGTGGAAGATGCCAGACAAAAGCGAGGACAACAGCAGTGTCAATGCAGACAAGCTGACGTCTGCCACCAACCCAGACAAGACAAACTCTATGGCTATAGCCATACTGCTAGACAAGTACTGTTATCCAGTAGCACTGCCCAAGTGCAGAGAATCACGAGAGGCTTCTGATTTGGAGGGGGAGAGAGGGCAGAGGGATATGCCTAACCATCTGCGAAAGCAGTTTGAACAGATTGTTGCCACCGACCCGCTTCACCCGCTGAGCCCAGAGGACAAGGAGCTGCTGTGGCACTTCAGGCAGGAGTGCATGCGGCACCCTAGGGCTTATCCGAAATTCCTTGGGTCTGTGAAATGGGGTAAACAGGAGGCTGTGATGGTGACCCATCAGCTTCTGGAAAGGAGCACCACATGGGACAGGAGTTCATTAGATGTGGGTTTAGCCATGCAGTTGCTGGACTGCCACTTTTCTGATGCAAATGTGCGCTCCATGGCTGTTAGGAAGCTAGAGACACTGGATGAGGATGTTGTGCTACGATACCTGCTGCAGCTGGTACAGGTAAGGATATCTACAGCTCATTTGTGTTTTACACAACTTACTCTGGGAGTGATTTGCATATTTCACGTCATTACTGAGCCCAGATACAGACCAACAATGAAACATCTGTAAAGCATTTAAATCAGCAATGTGTGTAATATACTGTATGTGTTGCATTGGATTGTGTTTTTTTGTTAGACCTGTAACATTGCATATGGATCTTGTATTTTGTACCTTTATGCAGGCAGTGAAGTTTGAGCCTTACCATGACAGTGCTCTTGCAAGATTCTTGTTGAAACGGGCACTCAGGGTAAGCATGCCACTGTTACGTAAAGAATATTATTAGGATATCATTACACACTATTCTTGTGTGGTCCTTTCATTTATTTCCATATCTGGAACTGATCTACAAGTCCCTCTGCCTCCACAGAGTAAGAGGATCGGCCACTTTCTGTTCTGGTTTTTGCGAAGTGAGATTGCCCAGTCAATGCATTATCAGCAACGCTATTCGGTCATTCTGGAGGCCTATATGAGAGGCTGTGGTGATGCCATGCTCCAAGATTTCAAGAAGCAAGTGGAGATCACAGAGGCTCTACAGAAAGTCACCCGGGAAATCAAGGCGGTTTCTGCTGAAAAATATGATGTGTCAGCACAAGGTGAGTCACGATCAGTCTGAACTAGCTGAAACTACAGTGTTTGAAGTAATAAATGGTTGTCATAATAATAATATGCTGACGTAGTTAATCACTAATTGTTATCGATGAACAGTTGTTTTTCAGCTGCGTCAAAAACTGGAGAGTTTGCAAGTGTCGGGTCTGCCAGAAAGTTTTAAAGTGCCTTATGATCCAGGGCTACGAGCTGGAGGTCTTGTGGTACGTGTTTGTTTCAGATTCCTTTACGACTACCCATTTTCTGTGGCTTTATTTTTTATAATGCAACAATTTACTTCCCTTCTTATGTTCCTATGATGGATAATATTTTTAACCGCTGCTGAACATTGTCTGTTTCACTTCACTGTGATCATGTCTTGGCAGATAGAACAGTGCAAAGTTATGGCATCGAAGAAAAAGCCCCTATGGCTGCAGTTCAAGCGGGCAGACCCTACAACCCTCTCTAGTGACACTATTGGAATCATTTTCAAGGATGGAGATGACCTACGTCAAGACATGCTCATCCTACAAGTACTGTCTTGACTTGCTGCCTTACTGATAAATGCCAGCAGTGTTTTGACTGCAAAAATACATTATAATGTTAACCCTCGCCTTTTCAGTAATGTGCTGTTGAAAATTAGGATTGACGAAGAAGTGTCTTTTTTAAACTTTTAGATCCTGTTGATAATGGAGTCTATTTGGGAGACTGAGTCACTAGATCTGTCCTTATTGCCATATGGATGCATTTCCACTGGAAATAAAATAGGTATATTTACTTATACAAAACATACATTTGCATTTACACTACTAATAGGCAAGATTTCTGAACACTAAGACAAAACCCAAACATCTCAGTGGGATTGTTGTTGATTTTCAACAGGCATGATTGAAATAGTGAAGGATGCAAGAACCATTGCCAACATACAGCAGAGTATCGTGGGAAATACGGGTGCCTTCAAAGATGAGATCCTTAACCAGTGGCTCAGGGACAAGTGTGTGAGTGAGGACAAGGTATGTATTCTTCCATCTGTGGACGTGTGAGATCTGAAGGATGTCGCAAAGCATGTGACAGGAAGGAAACACCCCCGACAAACACACTTCCTGGTAGCTCACACTCTTTGTCTGCCAAGTTGTTCACAGTACCTTATACAGTTGCTAATATTCAGCACAGCACCTCTTTGCTTTTGGGGGGTTCAATAAACAATACAATTCAGATTATTTAAATACGCTATTTCCTGGTAGCATTACCAACAATAGAGAATAGGCTACAAGTGTGAAGATGAGTCAGATGAGTTACATCAGATGAACAACTAAGCATTTGTATGTAGTGCAAAGAAACATTTCTGGAAAGGTTAATCTGTCCCCATATGTCTGTTTCCAGTTTCAACAGACTGTGGAGCGCTTTGTGTACTCCTGTGCAGGCTACTGTGTCGCCACCTATGTCCTTGGGATTGGTGACCGCCATAATGACAATATTATGATTACCGAATCTGGTAAATTTAAACCCATTCACTCAGCCTTGTTATACATTTTAAAAGTAAAAAGGTTAAAGAGTTGCTATTGCATTTTTTAACAGTTTCATTGCATAATAGTATTTTTTTTTTCTCTGTGAAGGAAACCTCTTCCACATTGATTTTGGTCACATTCTGGGAAATTACAAGAGTTTCCTGGGCATCAGTAAGGAAAGGGTCCCCTTTGTACTCACTCCTGATTTCCTTTATGTCATGGGGACGACAGGAAAGAAAAGCAGCCCATATTTTCAGAAATTTCAGGTAATTTGTTTAAATTCATATAGATTAAACCAATATATTTAGTCTGCATATTAATCAGCTTAAGTCGATTTTGTTTTCTTGTGTTCTTGACGTCTTGTCACGTCTGTAGAATTAAAAAAAGATGGCCATTCATATGCCATTCACTGCTTGATTCAGTTGTGGAAACTCTCTCTCTCTCTCTCTGTGGCTCAGGAAACATGCGTGAAAGCCTACTCAGCTCTAAGACACCACACCAACCTGCTGATCATTCTTTTCTCCATGATGCTGATGACTGGCATGCCCCAGCTGACCAGCAAAGAGGACATTGAGTACATCAGGGAGGCATTGACAGTTGGCCGCACAGAGGAGGAGGCCCAGCGTCATTTCCTAGACCAAATTGAGATCTGCAGAGATAAGGGATGGACTGTGCAGTTCAACTGGTTTTTGCACTTGGTACTGGGAATCAAGCAAGGAGTAGAAAAACGCTCCGCTTGACCTTCTCACTTTCTTTGGACACCATTTCACATTTTACAAGCTTCTCTGTTCCCCATAACCTCTGCTTTGGACAATCTGCTTTTGGACAACCTAACTGCATTTTAGCTGAAGCAAAGAAAGACACAAACTTTCCTTGTATCTGTCTCTGTAACGTAGCATTTCGCAAGCCCTTAGAGAAGACAAATGCAATTTACTTACAAAGTGGAATTAGAAGGCCTCTTTCTGCTGGCAAAGAATGAGGCCCTGTACACAGATAGTCGGGCATTTATTAAAAAAAATAATAATATATATATTTTTTAATTATTTCGCGCATCATCCACACATAGGCCTAAACAGAGGTTTCAGTTACTCAAATTGAAAACATTCTTCAGTGACTTCATGTGCACAGGGAAAACAGTTTTTGCATTGTGAAGTGATGGTCCTCTTTGGTTTTCAGACCTCAGGTTGGCTACCTATTTTGTTATTTTTGACAGCCTTTCCCTGCCCCTTTTAAGCATTGTGTAGAATATATATTTTTTCATACTAAGGAAATATCTGTTCTCATAAATACCCGGCTACATGAGTGCAAGGCCTGATTTTTTCCCCTACTCTTTTCAGCCTTACTTTTGATTGCAGTGGTGTTATGTTTACTTAACACCAATATTTATTAATTCAGGCACATTGGTTAACTCATGATTGGTGGTCTAGGTTATAACCTACCTACCTTGTCAAACAAACAAGTACTGTTTTCTGATTTTGTGCAACATAAAGTTTATATGTTTTATGATCTTGTTGTTTTGAGCCTAGTCACATCTGAAGCAGACAGCGTAATTTGCACAAAACTGTAATCAAGGGGGGTTAACTGGAATGATAATGAAATTTAGAAGTCCTTAAAATTACTTCTGTTGTTGTTCTTTTTCTTCTTCTTCTTCTTCTTCT
>JAVQKI010224912.1:0-12483 GCA_036025975.1 Nematalosa erebi
GTTCACATAAAAAAGCAGTAGCCTACATTATCAACAAAATGAGCCCATAATTTATCTACACCTTTGTTGAAATAATTTACAGCATAATTATGTAAACTCAGCACTTACCCCGAGTTTCAAACCTAGTTAAAAAACACTTTCGGTTTTATTTACATACAACCACACAACCATAGACAGTAAAAGACTAGTCCCTTGTGTGGACCACGCCTCCTGTACATCCTGCGCTTGAGCAGAAAACATCAGGAAGAGTTTCAGACAGTGAAATGAAAGTCTCCAACCAAGCAAGCTCGGCTAGTGCCTGAAGTTGTTTTCGCCGGTTCTTCAGTCGGTTGTAGCATATGGTTACAGAATTGTTTCCTGGACATATTACTAGTTTTACTAGTTAGTAGCTTTTCAAAATGGGTCAAATCGTTAGCTAGTGAAGATGCTATCCGGTTAGCTAATTAATGTTAGCTAACGTTACCTTGATTAGCTGGATGTGAAGTGATGTCCCAGGCAAAACAAATTAACTCCATGCCTCGACGTTATCATGCCAGTCAAAATAATTAAGGATATAACAATGGTAAGTAAACCTTTTATAGATACAGTTTTATAGATACATGGCTAGGTGCTGGTGAGTTATATGGGAATGGCTGTTTTGGCTAAGTTATCATCAACCTCTTAGCTAGCTAGCAAGCTATTTGCGCGTTTTCATGTTGTGTTGCCTCTAGTTCTTTGAGGTTAGTTGACATTAGCTAACTATCTTCACGTGCCAATGCATCCTTAGTTTACTATCAGTTACTGGTAGTGAACTATTGCAACGAAATGTGATCAGTTACCGACCACTGCCTGGTAATCGACACGGAGTTAAGTTATAAGTCAGATCTTGCTATATTTTCATCCCAAGTCCACGTAGAGGACGTTATTGGCCAGACTGAATTTTCCTCTGCATAACTTTACATTGTTCGTCAGCACATCCTTGTTCAAAATAATTACAAAATACCTTCAGTGAGGGCACAACAGCAACATCAATAGTGTTGTCGAGGAAGGATTTTACAACATTTTGTATGTCAAAATACCCAGCTGGCATAAGTCATGCGACTGCACATGACTGCAAGTAGCCCAAGTTAATGCTAGGTGTAAGCCGAACTGCCACGGGGCAGTTGTGCGTCGGAGTTTGATTATCTGTTTGAAATATGTGTGTGGTATTTTTCAGCCAGAACAAATGTTGATAATGTGCTGGAGGAAGTTAATTGTACTAGTCATGTTGTCATTAGTATACAGCCACGTCTAAATTTGAATCTCAGATGATAGCAATGCCCAAACTGCTGTGAAACGTGACAGACAAAGCCTGGTTAGGTTGTTGTCTGTTCATGTCTGTAATGGATGTGGATTTAGGGAAAACGAAACCAATATCTACCTTAAGGATTGAACGCTTTCACTTGTCTTTCAGAAAACTTGTCCTTCCGTTAAAAGCATTACAAACTACTCACTGATGGGTAAAAACTTAATTTACCTTTAGGGAAAGACCTAGGGCAAACCAACCTATATCCCTTTTGCTCAAGCTCACTGAATGCTGTCAGTAGGTAGAGGAACAATTTGATACAACATAAAGACCAAACTTCTGAACTGGCAACAAACTAACTGAAAGAGGCAAAGAAAAATTAAACTGAAACTCTTGTTTCCTTGCCCTCGGTATCTGGGAATGTTTTTACTGAGATGCCCAGATGATAAAATATGTTCTTTTCTGTCCTATAAGACGAGGACCATTGGACGGGCGAAGGTGACCCATGCAGTAGTGGTCATATTCCTGGAGTTTTTCGCTTGGGGCCTCCTGACGACACCCATGCTGACGGTGAGTAAAGCACCAGGAAAAACTTAAAGGAGAAATGCTGGTTGATGAGTTATTGTCAGTGGGTTGATGAGGTATTGTGTGGAAATTTCTGGCCTTAAAAACTGGATGACTTGAGTTGAATTGGAAAAACTGTGATGACTGTTTCTAAGTCGGGATTTTGCAGAGAAATTCTTAACACTATGTCCAGACTGGTTTGCATCATTGAATGAGAATTAAAACGATTCTCATCATACACATAATTTCTACATCCGCAATCAAAACCTTCCTCCTCTACATAAACACCGGAAACCGCCTGAGACACTGGTCACCTGAACTGTCATTTAGATGTCACGTAACCATCACGAGACCAGTCTCAGTGCAGCAGTTGCGCCAAAGCCAAAGCCAAACCCAATGTTAAATGCAGTGAGAATGTTGTTCATGCAGATCCTTAGCTACAACAAGAATCCGTGTTCGCACAAACCCAAAATGAGTGATCGCGTTTCCCGTTATGTAAGTCAGTCTGTACTGCCCATTTTCATGAATTAAATTTTGTATGATTAATTTGGTTTGATAGAATGATACATTTTTATTGTTCAAAAATGACATAAACATATATAAAGTGTTACTTTGCATAGTACGAATGGATTCAGTATATACCATTTCGTATAGGCACTACTTGTAAGGGTGCTGACCGCCTGCCCTAGGGCTACACAGGATGTGTTACGGTGTTTATATGTTGCTAATAGAAAATTCTGTTCATGTCACTGCACTGGAATTCACAACAGAAACTCATAGTCAGTGGCGCTGCATGTACTGATGCCTGGCAAAATACCTTGACTTCTTCTCAAGTATATATAACCTGCTCTGCAAAGTACATGATTGAGCTGCACTAAATTCAGTACCAAAGACAGCAAGGCCATCCAAAGTTGTTCTTTGTTTTCCATGGTGTATTCACAGCAAGTAGCAAGTAGCGCTAGCCTAACCCTAAGTGATTCACAATCTAAAGCATAGGATGTATTTATGTTGTCTTCCGCAATAGCATCAGCTCATATTGCATGATGCAAGCCCAGCAAATCAGAGACGCAAATGTCACACTGACGCTGTCCAATCAGGATGGCAACTTGAGCTTTTACATCAGCATATCCTGTGGTTTCCATTTCCAACTACCTAGAGACAGACACAACACAATTGTTTTCAAATGAAGTCAACTCAAGTCAACTTTATTGTTAATGTCTCTACACATACACTAGACATACAAAGGAATTGAAAGCATATCTCCTCCCAGAGGGCAGGAAGCTGAAGAGATTGTGTGCGGAGTGGCTAGCGTTGCTCACAATCATGATTGTTTTTCATGTGTGTCTGTATCCATATGTGTCTATTTTGTGAATTCAAGGGAGCTGGTGTTTCCAAATCTTTCCATCTTTGGAACGCAAATCAGGGCAATTAATTTGGACCAGCAGTTGTTCCAGTTTCTTTTGAAAACGCATTAATGTAGATGCCGCATTAGGCTGTCTTGGTGTAAGAAAAATGCCAGATTACCTTCTGGCTCAAGTTTTTAGGCTAATTCAGTACGTCACGAGTGGGCTTTAAATCCTTGCCAGTGCATTTTCATTTCCAGACATTTTGATACTTTCATTGAGCTTCGGCGTGTTTCACTGCTAAAAGGTTATGGAGTAAGACGTGAACTTGCATGGTGCTGCCTTGAAGTGCTGCAGCGCTAAAGTTTCATGGCTTTTGTTAACTGATGTACTCCCAGACTGAGCTGTGAGGATGTTAATGACAGCAGATGCAGCAGATGGGGCAGGTACAACCGATGCACTGGTTTGCTAAGCAGCATTAAAACAAGACACCGAGCACAGTATCCGCCTTCAGCTAATGCTAAGAGTGAAAAGTTGGAAAGACAGTGATCCCATATTTAAATGCATTTAATCAGACTCTGATAAAAACACAAAACAAATAGCAAGTGATGACACCCACAGCTGCACCTGCGTGAGCAACAAATCATTCAGCTCAGCTTTGTTTCTGTTGTGTCGCTACATTTCATACATCTTGAACTCGACCATGGTACTTTCAGGCCCGCTGAAGCCCTTTAGACCTTAGACCCAGTTTGGAGAATGGTGGGAGTGCATGGGTCGTCACATGTGGTCAGAGACACTAGTGGGCTGTCTCTGGATGAAGGTCCTTGATGTTTGGTTAGGCTAAAGCAGTCGTCCAGAGCTCTTCCAACCATGGCCCTGTTGTTTGTACTCACTGAGTGCTGTCAGCTGGAAGACTGTGAGAACACACACCAAATAATGAATTGGCAGCTTACACTAACAGATGCAGGCCTAAAACATGGGAAATTAAAGTCAAAGGGATCTTATGGCCTACTGTATGTCTGACCCTAGTGTTCAAGTGTTAATCAGGTTCAGTATGTAAATAGGAAGATTATCCTCATGTCTTGACAGTTTGATGTACGTAGCCTACTGTCATAGTGATCTACATAGTGATATGAGTTGGCCGGGTGTTGGTATGTTACTAAAGTTGGCCATATTTTGAAATTATGAATGTTTACTGGTAACTGGTTGAATGTTTACTGGTTTTACTACAAAAACTGTAGGCTACAGAAAGATTGGTCAGTCGCAGGTTGCAAGATCCTCAGCTGTATTTTGGTGTCACCAGTGGTCATGACTGCATTGTGCCTTGTGTGTTTCTGTAGGTTCTTCACGAGACATTCCCAACACACACATTTCTCATGAATGGCCTCATACAGGGAGTGAAGGTAAGCCAGGATTGGCCACAGTGATGTCACTCTGGGAAACTGATCTGACGCTGGAGACCTCAGAACTTTTAAGTGCTCTAAAATCTCTTGAGGTTGATGGTATATGCATTAGTAAACCATATGTATTTGAGAAGGGAAAAGACAACATATAAGTTGTTGAGGCTGGAATGTTGTTGTGTCTTGGATAATATAGTGTAAGAGAGTCATAAGTGGAATGAAACTGTAAATTTTGGATTATTTGTGGTTATACAGTAGTGGTGTGGTTACATCAGAAATATTAGTAATTAAAAATGAAAGTAGCTGCATTTAACCTTCAAAAATTTTATCTTGATGTATAAATTAATCAGTTATGGACTATTAATCCAATTAAGAACATGATATTGCTGTTGGGTACAATGTAATTGATGCTGTAGGTCCAGAGCAACAAAGGCTCTGTAATCCAAAGTGCTAGTGAGCATGTAGTTGATTATTAATAATGGCCATTGCTGGTGTTTCCCCCAGGGCTTGCTGTCATTCATGAGTGCTCCTCTGATTGGAGCGCTCTCAGACGTGTGGGGCAGGAAGTCTTTCCTCCTGCTGACTGTGTTCTTTACCTGTGCACCCATCCCTTTGATGCGCATAAGCCCCAGGTACTCCATTTCCTGAACATATGATCACTGCACAGCCATTTCTATTCATACCTGCATAGTATCATGGATTTTATGGACATATGTAAGCTTCCACAGCAAAAGCAGGCACATCGGCCAATTATTCAAAATTAAGTTCATGTAAGAGCACAAAATAAGCTTCTATTAATAAAACTACAGTACAGAGGTAAGGATGTACAAAGTGTCATGATTTGTAAAATTGGGCAAAGGGGAAACGAGAGAAACATGAGGAAAGCATCACCTTCTGACAAGCGACTGGTTTTGCCGTGGAGGGTCACACACTTTGGAGTTGTGTACAGTCCCATTTATATATCAGGACAGAATTCTTGTCATCAATGCTCTTACTTATCACAAGCGCTGCACTGAGGTGTCTACCCACAGCGCACAAATGAACGCAGATCTACAGATACTCAGCTGTACAAGCTCCGAGCACATGCACACTCTCAGACCCTGCCAAAACACACTGAGCTTTGTAAATGGGTCACATGCTTCTCATGTGAGTCTCATACTAGCATCATAACGTAGCAGCCTTCCTCAGCTTCAGATTTTGTCCAGCCTCTGTTGTAGGCCAAATTAAATATCAAACTTTGAAATGGCTGTAAAAACTTTTCTAGTTTTAAGCACCTTTTCATTGTTGATGACTAAGACACTTTGGTCTTGTTCATTTCTTTTTTTTAACGCAAAGTGCTTGCTGTATAACATTTACTTTATTTCTGTTTACTTACTCTCAGCAATGTAAAAAATGGCTGATCTTGGATGTGTGTGTGTTCCTGTGCAGGTGGTATTTTGCACTGATCTCGCTGTCAGGACTGTTCTCTGTCACTTTCTCTGTGATCTTTGCGTATGTGGCAGACATCACTGAAGAGCATGAGAGGAGCACAGCATATGGCCTGGTATGAGCTTACTTGGACCTGAACTTGGTTTAGTTCACTAGGTTTAGAGTTCACTTTACAGCATGAATCACGCATCTCTTATGCATAAATGCACACTAAGCATGCCCCGTTATGTCTCTGTGAACTCACTGGTTCGGTGCTTGGCCCCCGCAGGTGTCTGCAACCTTCGCAGCGAGCCTGGTGACGAGCCCAGCTATCGGGGCTTATCTGTCGGCCACGTACGGCGACAGCCTGGTGGTGCTGGTGGCCACCATCATCGCAGTGCTGGACATTTGCTTCGTGCTGCTGGTGGTGCCGGAGTCACTGCCCGACAAGATGCGCCTCTCCTCCTGGGGCTTCCCCATCTCCTGGGAGCAGGCCGACCCTTTCGCTGTGAGTGTCAGACCACACACACACACTTGCGCACACAATTAGAGGTCTTGGCCTCCGATGGCATATTATCATCTAGTCATAAAACCTTAGTCCAACACACCTGTGAAGACATACAGCATGGGCCTTATATTGTGATATTAGCCCGTCCACAGCTGAATAAACACCGCATTCTCACATGGCTGTGTGACCTCACACGCCCTCTAATGCAATGCCCTGCCTGCACACTATCACACATTTTTCCATTGGCACACATGCCTCAGTCTGCCAGTCTGTCTTGTCACGCACACTCCAGCGGTGTTGCACCACCAGTTTGCCCTATTGGTCAGTCCCACATCCTTAGATGTCTTCACATGAGCACTTCAGCTTGAGTAGCCTTGACGTCTCACTGCTGTGTTTCGCTGTGACTCCTGTAATACCCACATCTGTTAGTGCAGGGTCATGTGCAGACTCCTGTAATTTCATTTGCGCTTACCAAAACCTGGTTACAGAAATCAGTGGAAAGGAATTATCCAAACAGAAAGCCCAGTCAGACCATGCTAGCCTGCAGTAGCCCACACTAAATTTAAACAGGATGCGTGTGTGATCAGTGGTCTGGGCTATCTCATTGCACTATAGATTAATTTATGTTTACAAACATGTTTCTTCACCGGCATTAGTTCAAGTGGGACCTTGGGTTGAAGGTATTACATGTCAGCTTTCATGCCCAGTGAATTTGGAATGTGGGGCTGTTGAACTGAACTCAAGTGAGGGCAATAGTACTGTTATGGCACATTGTGATGATCTCTCTCTCTCTCTCTCTCTCTCTCTCTCTGCAGTCCCTGCGGAAGGTAGGGAAGGACAGCACGGTGCTGCTCATCTGTGTGACTGTGTTCCTGTCCTACCTGCCAGAGGCAGGCCAGTACTCCAGCTTCTTCCTGTACCTGAGACAGGTGAGCACTGCTACATCCCACCCATTCAGACATATTTGCTTATGTAAATATCGTGTATTGGCTGAAGCGTATGATGGGAGATTTTCACACAGCAGCACTCCAGAGAGTTGACTTGATGATGTCATGCTGTTGTTTCTTCAGGTCATCGACTTTAGCCCAGCCACAATAGCCGCTTTCATAGCCATGGTTGGGATCTTGTCCATCATAGCTCAGGTACTGTCAACATGGATTTTGCATTGCTCTCAGACCTTCTTGAAATGAAATAAAACAAATAAAATTCCCTTTTAAATGCATCCAAGTATGCTCTATATATTTATTTTTCTGAATATGTACACATGTTACATATTGTCACGAAATTCACAGATTGTTAGCTGTAAAGTGTCACGCTAGCACGTTGAATGAGCTTGAATGTTGTAGTCACCTATGTGCAGACGACTCAGTGAAGACTGCATTTGAGGTGGGGTCTTGGACCACCTGCAACTTAACTCATCAGCCAGGTGTTGAGCCCATGGCTGTCTGTGTTGTGTACCTGACTGACTGCATTTGTGGTGTGATGTGATGTGTTGTTGTGTGATGTGATGTGATGTGTTGTGTTGTGTTGTGTTGTGTTGTGTTGGCAGACTCTGCTGCTCAGTGTCCTGATGAGGACCATTGGGAATAAGAACACTGTGTTGCTAGGACTGGGCTTCCAACTCTTCCAGCTGGCCTGGTACGGCTTCGGCTCTGAACCATGGTAGGTCCACTCCCCCACACACACGCACACACACACACACACACACACACACACACACACATACACACACATACACACACATACACACCTTTGATGACTGCACTCTTTAAATGATGACACATGGGCCACTGTTTTGAGTAATGTCGTTGGGCAACAACATAACCAGTTCCAGTTCTTCTGATTAAATGATCATTTCATTTGCCTACTGAGATGAAAGTTCTCATGAAAAGAAGTTGAATGTGAACATGCCAGAACCACAGTAATGAACATTGCCTTGCAGCATTGCTCAGAAAGTTGATTTGCGTAGTAGCAGCTTTTGACTAGGTTGGTAGTGGTAGTTTCCTGCTGTGTTTGTGGGTTTTCTGTTCCTGTGTTCATGTGTGCGCATGTTTTGTTTAGGATGATGTGGGCAGCGGGCACAGTGGCCGCTTTGTCTAGCATATCCTTCCCAGCAGTCAGTGCTCTCGTCTCCAACTGTACAGACCCTGCCCAGCAAGGTGAGTGAGTACAGAAGCTCTAGGCTCTGCCTACCTCCCCTTGGGGTTTGTGGAATAGCCGTGCAGTAAGTGGTTCCTGCAACCCTCTCTTGTTTCCTGGTCTGTAGGTGCCGTGCAGGGCATGATTACAGGAATCCGAGGCCTTTGCAATGGCCTCGGCCCGGCCCTGTTTGGCTTCATCTTCTTCCTGTTTAACGTGGAGCTCAACGAGCTGGACCCCACAGGCAGCAGCCAGAGCAGCATACCCAAAGAGCCAAGCGAGGTACACTGCGCCACCCAGCCCTTCCGCCTATAGTAGCTTTCACTGTGTTCAGCTATAAGGACACTGTGGCTCACCGGTAAAGCAACACTCCCTTTCTGCTTCCAGAAGCCTGTTATCCCCGGCCCCCCGTTCCTCTTCGGAGCATGCTCAGTGCTGCTGGCCCTCGTGGTGGCCGTCTTTATCCCGCAGCAGCCCAGCGTGGCCGTGAAGACCTGCTCCAGCGCCAGCGCCCGCCCCCCCAGCGCCACCAGCCTGCAGTGCCACGTCCCCTCCACCCCCAGCGACGACGACATCGAGCCGCTCTTGCAGGACAGCAGCATGTGAACGGGACCCCACCAGCAAACAGAGACTAGGCTTCATGGGGTTTGGATCTTGTTCCCTCTGATTTGAATTTTACTGTTGATGCTCTGTAAAGAGGCTCTTATTTACATTTCAAATATTAATGGGATTCAGGGAGATGTTTTTAGATGGAATTGTCTTTGGGGGTGGGTGGGGGGGGGGGGGTCATTTCAAGCACCTTGTTGTAGGACTGAGTGGTCAAGAGCAGCGTGACTAGTAGCTGATGGCTTGATCCCTTTCATCAGAATATGTGCCTTTTGATGACGTGTTGTTTTATTGTTTTATTCCCCAATGGGCTGTGGCATTTCTTTAGCTTCCCTCTGCACTTCCCCAGCATACTTAACCCAGTCATGATAAAGATGGTTTAAAGATGGTTCCAGGCATATGGCCTCCTGTACCTTCTCACACTACGCTGGAAATGCAGCAAAAATGCAACAGTGTGAACTCTTGAAATTAGAGGATACACAAGGCTCTTTAAGGTTCCTCACTTCGCCACACTGGTGGAACCCCTTTAGGGAACATTCAGGAACCTTTAGGAACAGGAACATAGTTCTCTGAGAATCTTGAAGTATGTTATCAGGTTCCAAGAGGAACCCTTCCTCTTGTCAAGAAACCTAATAACATACCTCAAGATCCTCAGAGAACTATGTTCCTGTTCCTAAAGGTTCCTGGGGGATCCCTAAATGATTCTGCCAATGTGGTGAAGTGAGGAACCTTGAAAAGAGCCTTGTGTATCCTTTAATTTTAAGAGTGTGACACCGTTTTTTTTACAGTCTGGCTAGTGTTGTGGAAACAGGTGCTTATTGGAGTCAGTGCTGGGGAATTTGAGTGCATAGTACTGGTTTTTGTGCTGGGGTCACTAAATAAGCTTAAAACAAAGCAAACTTGACCAGTCCCCCATTTGTGAAATGGAGCTTTAATTAACAAATTCATAGGATGTACATTTGTGTGTTCTTGTTAAACAGAAGTGTTGCACAAAAAAAATCTGTATTGAAATCTATATTGAAGACTGCAGTTGGGCAAGGGTGTTACTGAATCATTGCATTCCGCTGCTAACTGCCTGTATGGAGAGGACGTACGGGTCATTCATAGTAATGTACAGGGGCCTCCCAGCTGACCCCTCAGAATATATTCTGTAAATATTTCAGTCATTGCACCCAGCAACTAGTGTGTGGAATTTGAAGCCTGTACCTTCACCATCTGAGATCCATAGAAAGAGGGAGTGGCATGGTTGATGGTTAATACCTGAGGAAATGTTTGGGTCAGGACTCCAGCTCAGTAGGGCATCTAGGCCAGAAATTGCTCTTTGCAATAGTATGTTTGTTTGGTCTTTTCTATGTCTTACACCTTTTCTTTTTCAAATCTGTACCTATACTAGTTGCTAATTACACAAGTATCACATGTCAAAATTCAAGAGTCTTCAGTGTATGTAAATGTGGCTAAAAGTTGCTCCAAGGCATGGATTGGCACATGTGCATCTGTGGGCCAGCTATTTGGACAAGACTAGGTGAACATTCTAATTGTCATAAGTTACTTTAGTTACTTATGGAAGTATTTATAACTACTCCCTTTTTGCAGTGACAGCCCTTTTTAAAGCCTTTTTTGAAACCACTGTATCTCAGAAGCTAAAGGTATAAGCTGAATGTCTTTGTACGCTGGTTGTTTAGTGCAATGATATTGTACCAAACAAATTGTAGCAAATGCAAAATGGTTGGTCCATACATTTTTCAATGTTTTTATTTGACATGGTATTAATCTTATGTAAACTGCAGACGTTTTAAATGTAAACAACCCCCAATGCTTCCAGACGTTGTGCTAATACATCAAGCTCATCTTCACATGGGCATTGGTACACTTGCACGATAGACTTTAAAGAAACATGCAGAGATTATTAAGACATAGTCTAATGAGAGATCAGCCTGTGCTTTAGGCTTATATCCCTAGATTGAAGTTACTTGTGCCATTATATAGAGTACCTTGATCTTGCCTTGATTTTAATTCATTTTTAATTGAATTCACATGAATGTAATGAGCCACATGCAGTGCATATCACTAAGACGCTTTGGTTAGCGGTGGGGAGAAGTCCTCTCCTCACTTACAGTAGGTGAATAAATGAAAGGTTATGTCTGCAACATTCAGGCCCCCCTTAAAATCCCTGCCCTGCATTTAACAGCTACCTCAAGCCTCTTTCTCCTCTGTTGTAATAGTTTTGCATTTATGCTCTGTGTCTGTATCTTTTTGCAAAGTCAGCGTTCAGCAGGTTGTTGACCATTGAGACAACTAGCAGTGGAACAGCCTAGCATAGCACAACTGCAAGTTCTTACAAATACTAAAGTTATGCATTTAGTTATGTACACTCAGACACAGAGACACAATCCATCTCGGTCTTCATTGTGGTGCCCCTGGTGATTAAACACCCATAATTATTGCATTATTAAAACAAACCAGCCATAAACATGGGTAGATTCTCAAGTTTATCTTGTAGTCGTCTGAAATGATACGCTGTGCTTTCCAAGGATCACTTGGCATTCGGTATTTAGTGCTGTACACAATTTGAAAATCTATAGCAAATCTTTTGAATTGTTGAATGATTAATGTTCATAATTAAGGTAATTGTAGACAACAGCATTTAATGAATGACTGCCAAGGGCTCCAGAATCAGTCATTGTCTCTACTTGAGCAGATGCCTCAGGTGTGAGCACCCAGCTCATGTAAACTCTGTCAGCACACACAAGGGTGGGCTTCCCCCGCCAAATACAGTATGTGGTCCAGCAAGCAGCAATCTGTTCTGCTTTTCTTTCAGAGTAGTTCTGTTGGGAACTCATGGGTAGGTCAAGACTAGTTTCTCTACAGTATGTTAAAAGTCAGGGCCATCAACTACCGATGTCACTGAAGAGGCAGTGGTTGACCCAATGACATTGACCAATGACCCAATGGCTCCTGACCCAATCCACAGTTGAGTAGACTTATTGGCACATGTCACAGGGTTGTCAGGTGGAGTGGAAAGGAGGAATAGTCCATGACTATCACTTTTTTTTTTTTTTTTTTTTATTTTGTACCAATATCATGGGTTTGTTTGTCAGTCTCACAACTGTGTGCGCTGCGTTAGTTTTACTGACACATATTTATGGTATTTATTGCAGGGTAAGAACCATAAGTGTGAAATAAATCACATTCCTGTCATAGCTTGCCGTTGTATGGAAGACTAAATTCAAATAAAGATTTCAACAAAGCTCA
>JAVQKI010225088.1:2500-10867 GCA_036025975.1 Nematalosa erebi
CAGCAGGGTTAGAGCGAGCAGGGCAAGGAGTCGCCACATGGTTGGCATGGAGCTCCGACACAGTCAGAGAGCAACGGATTACAGTAAAAACGCACACAGAGATGAGAGGAAGAGAGAGACAGAGGGAGAAGCTCACACACCTCTGTGAGGGTACCTCTTCAAACAACCAAGGTTGCCCCACTGACAAACACGCGCACGCACACACACACACAGACACACACAAGTGTGCACACACCTGCACACGTTGACAAACTGAAAGAAGGGAGCAAACAGTCAAAACTCGGTGCGCGTGTGTGTGTAGGTGTGAGCAAACAAGAAATTAAGAGAGATTAAACTGGTCACTGCAGGTCAGTCTGGGAAATGTAGTCCAAATTCCGTTCTCCGTTTAGTGCAGCAGCTCCAAGTGTTCTCTCACTGTCTGACCTTCTCTCCTCATCCGTCTCAGTGCGGCTGCAGTCTCTCTTGCGAATGATTCACTTCTCTCTTTTCAGCTCTCTTGGTTATGTCTTGATTTGTCCTCTGTCTTCATGTTTCAGTGCTCCCCTTCTCTCTTTCTCTCCTCTTATGGTCCCTCTCTGATCCCTCTCTCTCTATTTCAAACACTCAACTGAGGAGGGAGGCTGAAATCCCAATTCACTGAGACCGCCCTCTCATACTGTGCGTATGTGTGTGTGTGTGTGTAAGTGAGGGAGTGAGTGAGGGAGTGTGTGAGTATGTTTTAAAGAGGAGAAGACAGCTGCTGTGTGCCTTTCATCTCTTTCCGCATCACTCTCTCCCTCTCTTCTCTTGCCCTCCCTTCTTTTCTCTCTCTCTTTCTCTCATTCCTTCGATCTATACCCAAGTCTGTCCTCCCTCAGTAATTATGCTACACATAAATTGCCTCTCTGAGCTAGACAGACAGACAGACACTCTCAACACCGTGACTTGGATCAATCCCCCGCACAAACGTCTCTTTCACTTTCTAAAACTATAAATGAAGTGGCTTCATTAAATTACAAATTGATGGGAAAAGCCCATGTGCAAGCATGGACAGAAATAGCACTGAAACAAAAAAAGAAGCACAATAAAAACCTGACGGTTTCTGACAACTGTTTTCCTCTGCTCCACTTTTTCTGTGTGTGTGTGTGTGTGTGTGTGTGTGTGTGAGTGTGTGTGTGTGTGTGTGTGTGTTTGCCTGTGTGCCTCTCTCTCTGTCCCTAACTAACTCACTCACTCACTCATTCACTCTCCCATTCTCTTCCAATTTCTCTCTCTCTCTCTCTGTCTCTCATCCACAGGGACAACAATTTTCTCTCGCTCACAAAATTGTCTGGAAATCCGCCCCAGCCTCAGGCCCCCTATCTCTGCTTCTCTGCTTGTTTGGGACGATAGATCTTCAATATTAATCATTCCCCTAGAGGAGTTGGCAGACCGGCAAAACCAGAGAGAGAGAGAGAAACAATGCCTGGTTAGCTCTACCACTTTTCAGAGCAAGAACTGAGAACGCAAACACTCTGCCCTCTAGTGCCTATAACAGAAAATGACAGTGGTGTTGCTAAGGGCACTTTAAAACATTTCCACTTTGAACAGAGGGCAGCTGGTTGCTTAAGTGGGACTTTCCTCCAGTCCAAAATGCATTCTTGAACTGCCACTTAGAGTTGCCTAAGGAGGCGCACTTTCATGCGCTTTGTCTTACTGAACCTGAGCTGAGGTCACTGGGGGAGGTGACGCAAGGTTAACCAGGTCATACTTTAAGAAAACAGGACATTCGGTAATTGGATAACAAACGTCACTTTATGTGAAGGTCATTTTCAAGGAGAGCCTTGAAGGGGAAAAAGAAAGTCCCGAGAATGTGTTGAAGTCGAGTCACTGAGATGAGAATAGGAAACCTCATTCTGTCAGGTCTGTCACACCAGAACATCTTTCTCCATCACCCCAGAAAAGGTCCTGGAAGACCTGGCAGGCTGAATGGAAGTGAGGCCCCTGACGATCTCCAGAGGTGGTGGTGAAAGTGGAGGTGGAGGTAGAGGTGACCATGGAGACAGACGACGGTTTAGCGGCAGCACCAAGTGGAAAGTGGCACCGTGCGCCAGCCACACCACCCCACCCTATGGACCAAACCACTCCCAGACACTGCACTTCACACAGAGTCTGGCTGACCCAGTCCTGCCGGTGTGCCCGGCAAATTTATTTCCAGCAGTCCACCACCACCAGCCCACAAACTCTCCAAACAGAGCCTTAAAAAACGGCCTCTCTAAACGGCTGGGACTTTCCAGCTCGGACATCCTCCTCCTCCTCCTCCACCACCTCCTCCTCCGTCTTAGAGGACCTCTATTCATCTGGCCACTCTACTCCTGCTTGTGGCCACTTTTGCCCGGCTGTGGAAAACCGCGGCCACCTCTCCATCACCCTGTCAGGGGAGGATTCCGGCCTGAAGGAGGGTCTTATTCAGCTGGCCGCCCCGGCCACCGTGGAAGGCCGCTGGCTCTGCACGCCAAGACTGGCTGCCGACGGCACACAGATCCAACACCAGCTTTGGCAGCAACCTCCCGTGAGTACAGTAAGCGTCTGTCCTTGGGTGGGAAGTTTTCAGACACGGCAAGAAGATCAAAGCCCCCACTCCTCAAACTCGATTACAATGCTAAGTGAGTTGGCAGGACTCTGCAACAGTCATGGTGGAGACATAGGGCAAAGTTTCCATTCCCAGACCAGGGAGAAGAATAAGCCTCCACACTCTTGGCCAGAGAGAAAAAAAATATTGCCGTCTGCTAGTTATCACACATAAGAAGGTATACAGTAGACACACACATTCTTTTTACATACGGCACCAGTTGCACAAACTAACCCTGAATATGTGAGTGCAACTGTCCTGACTGAGGACTGCCGGGATCTCATCCAACTCCCTTATCTGTGAAAAAATAGAGCACGCATCCATTCAGCTGCTATATGTGAGTGATGCTTTTTTTTCCCTGGTCCATTCCTTCAAGAGAATGAATAATATGTAATAGGAGGAGGCCGCTTGCAGTCTTTGGTGAAGTTAAGCAAAAATTCAATCTCCTTAATGAAGTCAATGAAGATATTTTAAATATAGGATATTTTCTGACGCATATGATGACAAACTTTGCCTGACAGAATATCAATGTATACTCTTGGCAGCCTTGTTATGCATTGACAAAAACATAAGCAAATGCATTTGACCAAAATGGACAACAATCAAGATAAAATGCGTATCAACATTTCCTCAAAAACTACATCATTGTTGTTGATTTATAAACTGTAACAGACTCCTTTAAGTGGTCAATGTTGTCTGTCAAATTCATCTGTGAAGATTCATCTTAGACAGATCTTGGCTGACATTGGACTCAGGTAAAGATATCTGTCTGTTTCTGAAAGTGTCCTGATTGGCCAAGTTGAAATATAGGTCAGAGATTACAAATCTCATGAGCTCTCAGACATTCTTTTTCTCTCAGATCTATTCTCCAGATAGTTGGCAAATCGTAAGACAGTTTGGCCTGAGACTGTTCAGAGATTACATCGTTTCCTGCACTTAATGCATGAAAGACGGCAGAAACAGGTCCCATATTTCGACTGTCTGCTTCGTTAAATATGTTTCTCATAAAAACATTGATTGCCAACACAAGCTCTTTTGAAGAGTAGCTGTCTGGTTGATCTGCAACATGTAGTGCAGTAGGCTATACCAAGCACAAGGATCAACTATCCCTGAACTCTCACACTTTTCCTGTATCACTGATGAAGGCTTTGTGGAGCACATTACAATATATAGGTAAGCGATAGGTGACATGATAATAAACTTCCTGAAAGAAAGCCTTTGATTGAGTTTAAAGGGTTTAAACGCCACAGAAAAGCTACCACTGACACACACTGCATTCCACCTTGCAGCAAAGTGCATAGACAGGGGGACTGCTATGTGACTTTTAACTTAACCTTTAATTTAGCCTACCTCTTGATTAGGCCAGTTTGTGTGGCAGACTGCTCTCTTACTCACACTAGCACCATGTAGGCTGCTAGAAATAGATAATAATGCAGTTGTTTTTAAATCATTATATAACCTGGGATAAATGAATTAAGTGACCCTAACCATGCAGGCTAGTCTCTTACCCACACATATGCTGTTATGCCTAGTATTTATTTATTTATTTATTCATTCATTCATTTATTTAGAGAGGATTCACTGCCATTTTAAAAGTTTTTGTTAAAGCTTAACACTGACGGCCGTTACGAAGCTCCAGTTGAAATGCTTCCCAGACTGCTGTAATATCCTCTTCACATTTCGCCACCAGGTGTCGCTGGAGGATTAAAGTAGTGGCAAGTCTGCGTGTTAAGGCTGAAACTGCTGTTATTTACTAGGCGTTCTTGCCAACACAGGCCTTCCAGCAGTATTTTCTGCCTTCGCCACCTGCCACAGCACATTCAGAACATCATCTTCAATGGCTACACTTAAGTAACCGAAGACCACAAGGAATTCAAAGGGGTTCATTTCCATGGCCGGTTCAAATTTGAAAGCACAGCAGGTTCTCACGTATTTAATTTTGGTTGTTCAGAACTGAACAGAGTTCTCGCATCTTTACAGACAGTTGGAAGAAGCGCAGGTTGTCAGGCTAGGAAACACGCACTTTATCTCCCTGCCTACTTTTCACCTTTTTAGATGATGGGCACCAGTTATAGGCTACAAGGGATTTGATGGTAAATGCGATAGTCTTCCAACGACTATATTGAATAGATCTGTCATGTCGTGCGTATTGAAAACATTTAAATTCGTACAAAAGAAACTTTAGTGACATACTAGATGTTTTGTAGTCTTATTCACACACTTATGTAGCCTAGCTACTCGATTGCACCAACTTGTGCAATACGCTTCCGCGTTGATGTCAACTGCCTACTCAAAAGGCCCACCCACCTTCGCTTAAGCTACCCTCCCTGTTCTCCTTTTCTCACACACGTGGCTCTTTCTTCTTTCTCATTGGGTGTAACGGAAAAAGATGAGCTCATATTGGTTAAAAATAGGTTGACTCGCCACGGCTAAAAATAGGCCCGTATAAAAGCAGGGAGTTTCGCACAAGCGCTCTGCACTACCACCGCTTGAGCGGGAGAAGATTGAAACTCAATGAAAGAGGGCGAGTGAACAGGGCGTCGACGCCTTACAAACCCCGCAGCATCGCGCAGCGGACTTGCCCAAGATCGAAAGTATGCAGCGCTTTGAGCTTTTCAGGCAAACCGTATATGGGTGTAACCAGTCGGGAGGTGGAGGCTTGGTGACGAGTTCCTTCCTTTTCACACTAACAACCAGGGCCATTACAGTGTAGCCTACCATGTAGACAAAACAACTGGAATATTTATAGTCGTTCAGACTATTATGGAAAGCATTGTTTGGTAAACAATGTTATGGTGTATAAGAGAGGACTTTGTTTAGAGCAGAATGTCTTGGTAGATTTTTTTTCCAATATCCCCCTGCCATGTTTATTGTCATGAAGCCAATGTCTTCTTTGTCTTTAAGCTCGTCCAACCCATTATATTAGATACAACAGAACATCAACAGCATCGTCTGCATGACCACTGGAAGATGGCCTGGATAAACATAAGAGGAATAATGCCCAGCAGCCACCTTTCTCATACCAGCAAATATTATACCCATATTTAATTTAAGTACACAAATACATCCCATCTTTGTAAGCACAGCAGGACACATAAGGATATAAATACAGGGATTCATGTATTAATATTCATATATTTACCTAAATGTATGTATGTATATATATATCACATCACCTCAAGAGGTTCCACACCCAAGCTTACTGGGAAAGGTAACTTTAGGTCAGGAGAATCTGCCGACCTCGAAAGAATGCTGCATTCTGTTCAGGTTTAATGATGCAGCATGCTTGAGAGATTTAGGGATCTGTCTTTATGAGGTACTTGGATAAATAAGTAACCTTACTTCATCTAGACTACAGGTTTGGGGGTGCGACCAGACTTTGGTTTAGAGCTTAACACTCATTACATTACTTGTAGAAAGTCATTTATTACAAGAAAACCTACTTTACAAATGCAGCTTCCAGTCAAGTCGGTAGTCACACGTGAATATGCGTGCATTTGTCATAATGTACAAACTCATATACATGCCCCTTTTGAACACCATTTTCTTGACTCATTTTCACCACTTAATTTATTGTCCTCTAAATCTAAACAAGTCATAAAAATGATTTGTACATACAACAAACTTAAAAAAACAAAATTCAGCCCTCTTGGTTTTTAAAGACATACATAAGAACCTGCAGGGCGGAGTACTTGATTGACAGCAGGTAGGCCCGGCCCACTCATAAGGTCACATAGCAGTATTTGGCAGGTGGGCAGGGCAATGGCATCCAAAAAATCAGTTAAAGCGATAAAACTTCTGAACATTAAGGAATGTCCTAGTCCGCCTGTTGCTTAAATACTGATGAAAGCTCCCATGTCGTCACAAATAAAAGCATTTTTTAAATCTTATTTCTCTATGCTCAGGGAGTTTGGCAGCTCCGCAGGAGGTGTATATGTTGGTGTGTTGGTATATGTGTGCGTGGATAGCGAATGGTTGAAAGTGGAGGCACCAAACATCATATCTTCGCGCATGGTGTGCACAAACCCCCCTCCCCCCGTCTACTCTCCTTTTAGTCCCAATGTCATGGGAAGAGTCCAGTGGCCAGTGGCTTACAGCAGAATACATTTGGAGCGCTGTTTGCCCCGACGTGCTTGTAATGCCGCCCTGGTGGCCATCTCGAAAACCTCTCGCACGCTGTCCTTTGTCTTCGCTGAGCACTCCATGTAACCAAATGCACTTATTTTATTAGCCATGTCTACTCCCTCTTCTGCCTTGACAGGCTCCTATTGGTAGAAGAGAAAACAACAGAGTGGGTGATCAATATAGTACCAAACAAACAACACACACACACACACAGCAACCAGACCAGTAAAGAGGCAAGGATCTTTTAGACATATGTCTTAGTGACTAACGCAGAAAGTTAACTCCTAAAAGTAGAGCACAGTGGTTTTGTTGGGAATGGGGAATTAAGCCATATGTACAGTAGTCATAGCCAACCAGGAGGTATACGACTCTGAGTGAAGTTCCTTAGTACATTACCAAAGAGGAGTACGTAATATCAGAATAGATTGTGTGTCAAAGTTTGTACCTGCTTCATTTTGGCAAGCTCTCGACGCGTGTGTTCGTCGTTGCGGAGATCTTTCTTGTTGCCAACTAGGATGATGGGAACGTTTGGGCAAAAGTGCTTCACCTCAGGTGTCCATTTTTCAGGAATATTTTCTGTAAAGACCAAGAGCATGATAGAGGTCAGCTTTAGTGCTCTCAATTTCTCATGTCACTGTTCCAGCCAACTGTCTGTAAAGATGAATCCATGATCATTGTTTGTATAGGATTACTCTGAACATTTCAGTGCTGTATGCTCAATGAGTTTTATTGTCAAATACAAAAAAAATATATGTGTGTTAGACATGCAGTGACATTGCATTCTGTTAGCTAATCCTGTGTTGGGCACTATGTGGTGATAGGCAGGGGTGGTGATTAGTGATGGTGATGACCTCATGTAACTGTGCAAGAACTGAATGGATTTCATTCAGCTAATTCCTGATATATTTAATTTTGCTGAGACTTTTCAAAGCGTCTTACAGATGTGAGTTAATTACAGGGCCCCCTGCAGCAAAGCAGAGAAAGTCAAACGCATGACTTTTTAGTGTTACAAGAAATGTAATTTATTATGTCAGGCGGTTATAATTTGATATTTTAAGTAGCAGATACTGTATAAGGTGGTTGGCACAATACAGCTGAAAGTAAACATTCTGGGTAAAACTGTAATTACTGTATAGCAAAACAGTTGCTGACAGTGAAGCGATGCTAGAATGTGAACGTGAACAGAGGGTTGTGGGAAATGAATATGCAGTGTGTGTGAGAGAGGGGAGTAAGCAGGAGCTTGCAGTCCAAGCATGAGTAACAGAACAAGAGAATAAGAGCTTCAGTGTATGTGTATGTGTGTTCTCACCCAAACTGTCTGGACTGTCTATGGAAAAGCACATGAGGATGACGTCAGTATCAGGATAGGACAGGGGGCGGAGCCTATCATAATCTTCCTGTCCAGCTGTGTCCCACAAAGCCAGTTCCACCTTAAAGAAACACAGACACACACACACACACACTTAAAGTTTTGATTCAAACAGCTGAAAAAAATATTGCTATTCAGCAGGTCCATTTTTCTGTCTTCAGTTCAGTATTTCCACATCAACAAGTCTACTTATGCCCTGTCTTTTGTTGTCTGTCTGAAATGCTCTACTTAAGTAGTAAGTAGGAACTACACTTTATGTGGTAACACTTTATTTGAAGAGGTC
>JAVQKI010225142.1:0-14396 GCA_036025975.1 Nematalosa erebi
ATTAACCCCAGACGAGTCTATAAGAGGAGTCTGTAGCTACACATTAACCCCAGAGGAGTCTAGAAGAGGAGTCTGTAGATTAACCCCAGACGAGTCTATAAGAGGAGTCTGTAGGCTACACATTAACCCCAGAGGAGTCTAGAAGAGGAGTCTGCAGGCTACACAAGGCTTTTCTATATGTGTGGCCTCTGTTGTCCTCACATCACAACACAGGTCCATCAGCATTGATAGAGGGAAAATTGATCAGAGGTTCTTCAGTTCACTGACTTTTCCTGCGTAATCATTCAACACATCATAAGTGACTCTGTTATTCTTTCAGTAAACTGAGACATCGTGCCCAGGCCCAAAGCATCGGATACAAGGTGGTGAGACTTCACTTTGCCCCTCATTTGGCTAATATCTCTCTCACACTGTCTTCTTTCTCCTGTCTCTCTCTCCTGCCCTTTCTTGTTAAATATGAAGAGATTTTTTTCACACACTTTCTTCTCTCTCTCTCTCTCTCTCTCTCTCCCTCTCTCTCTCTCTCTCTCTCTCTCGCTCTCTCTCTCTCCTGCCATTTCTTGTTAAATATGAAGAGATCTCTGTCTCCCTCTTCCTTATCTAATGAGAGGGCCTACACAGACACTGGAACACTGTTTAAATCAGCTCCATTATTACATTAGGGGAGTAGAACTCACTTCCTCCATGTCAAAACTCATGACAGCCCTCTAGTGATCATTTGACAGACTGCATCTGGACTGATAATATGCATTATTAATACAGTTATGTACACTGGAAGCACGTCGCCGGCTGTCTACAAGAAGGGTCAGAGCACGCTCTGCATAGGTCTTTTAATGTGTGTACTGAGATGCCAATGCTTTTTTGGACAATACATCACGTCCCCTGCTCAGTACACTGATGATACATCATGTCCCCTAAGCAGTACTCTGGCGATATATCACATCCCTTACTCAGTACTCTGGCGATACATCACATCTCCTACTCAGTACTCTGGCGATATATCACATCCCTTACTCAGTACTCTGGCGATATATCACATCCCTTACTCAGTACTCTGGCGATACATCACATCCCCTACACAGTACACTGATGATACATCACATCCCCTACCTGTACACTGGCGATATATCACATACCTTACTCAGTACACTGGTGATATATCACGTCCCCTACGCAGTACACTGCCGATATATCACGTCCCTTACGCAGTACACTGGCGATATATCACGTCCCCTATGCAGTACACTGGCAAAGCACCAAAGTGTTTTCAGTTGGAGGCTTTGCCAAGTGAGCCGTAATAAGGACAGACATAAGAGGACTTTCTCCTCTGTGGGTCAGAGTTTGTTAAATATCTTTACAAATATCTAATAAATCTTTTATTGCAATGTTGGTTTTAATATTGAACACTGTACGTTGTGCAGGTTGTATTTGAAGATGAGTCCACTGAATTAAACCTGCAAGAGGTATGTTCTTCAGCTGTTGTGTGAGTTTTCATGTCATTCAGAAATAAAAATTCCTCTGATCTGGCTGTGGGGGTTAAGGACATAAAAGAGTGAGAGGGACTCTTCCAGTAGCCATTACAGCTCAGAGAGGACTCCTCTTGTGCACAGCTGCTGCTGTCAATCACTGGGTGGGTCTGATCTATAGGCAGAGAAAGAACACAGTGTCCTGATGTTTGCCAGTGGCGTTAATGAATCCCTAAGAGGAAGAGCAAGTGAATAGCAGTAAAGTACTGCACTGTACTAGTCTCAATCTATTATGTGTGTGTGTGTGTGTTGGACCTACAGTACTATAATAATCTGACCACACTGGCATGTCTATTCATCTAGATGTGTGTGTGTGTGTATGTGTGTGTGTGTGTGTGTGTGTAGGCGCACACTCTTGACAGTGTTGACTGTGTCTCTCCCGGCAGGAAATGTGTGTTGTGTGTTTGGAGGACTTTAGGGTCAAAGATGAGCTTGGTGTGTTGCCATGTCAACACACATTTCACAAAAGGTTGGTGATGGTGTTTTTTTTTAACCTGTTGCTGCCAAAAACTGACATTCTGTCTTTTACTGTTACAATGATTTTAACTTCTGTGGTTTTTGTGTGTGTGTGTGTGTGTGTGTGTGTGTGTGTGTGTGTGTGTGTGTGTGTGTGCAGGTGTCTGGGTAAATGGCTTCAGGTGAGAGGTGTGTGTCCCATGTGTAATTACCTCATCAACAGCTCCTTGGAGCAGCGAAACAGCATGACCACCCTGCTGGATGAGATGGTATAGCAGAGACTCCGCCTATGAATCAGAGGCTCCGCCCATTCACCCCTGGCCTAAACTCCCTATTGGATGAGATGGTATAGCAGAGACTCCGCCCATTCACCCTTGGCCTGACCACCCTACTGAATGAGATGCTAGAGACTGCTCCCATTCGCCCCTGGCCTGACCGCCCTATTGGATGAGATGGAATCGCAGAGACTCCGCCCATTCTCCCCTGGCCTGACCGCAGTGCTACAGTAGCCAGTTCCAGGGTGGGCATGGGACTGTGTGCAGGTACGGGAGGGGGTGTGGCAGAGGTACATGGGGACTGTGTGGACCTCACTATGTCCAGTCCCCTATGGAAGACACTTCTCAGTGATATCCCTTATGACCCTCTGTCTGAAGAGTACTAGACACTCACCAACAAACCATACAGTATAATACCCCTCAGGCTAGCTTAGCAGCTAACCCTAACCCTCACCAACAAACCATACAGTATAATACCCATCAGGCTAGCATAGCAGCTAAACCCCAACCCTCACCAACAAACCATACCCCTCAGGCTAGCTTAGCCGCTAACCCTAACCCTCACCAACAAACCATACAGTATAATACCCATCAGGCTAGCTTAGCCGCTAACCCTAACCCTCACCAACAAACCAAACAGTATAATACCCCTCAGGCTAGCTTAGCCGCTAACCGTGCAGTACGTGCATTAACCCTCACTGTGTTCCCTTCAGTAGGAGGCACAGACATGTGCCCTAATCCTCACTGTGTTCCCTTCAGTAGGAGGCACAGACATGTGCCCTAACGCTGTGTTCCCTTCAGTAGAAGCACAAAGGCATTAGGAGTATGTGCAGTAGACTCTGGACCTAACAGAAAGGCCTCAACTCCTCCCACTAACATCGTCATGATTCCTCTGTCCATTTCTTCTACTGTCTATGGTTGCATCCCATTAATGTGTGAGTTTCTGCTGAGTTACGCCACTGATGTAGCCCGCTCCACAGCAGACTAGCAGCCAAACGGAATTAGTGATATGTGTTAATTATGCCTTGTTTTGAAACATACCACTGAGAAAACAGTAGCCTGTGACTGCCACTCTCATCTCTACTTTTTTAAATCTTACTCATGAAGCCCAATGAATTGATCGAATGATGATTGTTGGATCAAAGGCAAAATGAAAAGGACACCTTGGCGCTGACTGCGTTGCCCTCGGGGAGCCACAGTGCATGGGCTGTGTGTGAGCTGCGTCTGTGCAGTGTGTGTGAGATGAGACGATGGGGAAGTGGGTTTGACAATCCCGCTGTTGTCACAGGATTGTTCTGGAAGTCGCCAGAATGTGTAAAATATTGAATCTGTTTTATCCTATTTTAAGCATTAAACATGGAGCATAAATGTGTTGGTCTGAACTGTTTAATCCTCAGTTAAACAAACCTTTTGTTTCATCCCATGTCCAGTGTTGTCAAACAGCATAGTGGTGCAGAGCAGGAGCTCTACCTGCTGGTATGTCTGTACACTGACTCTGTGTCAGTATAGCACAGTCCTCTAGTGTCTGTGCATTATTGTACACTGACTCTGTGTCAGTATAACACAGTCCTCTAGTATCTGTGCATTATTGTACACTGACTCTGTGTCTATAACACAGTCCTCTAGTATCTGTGCATTATTGTTTAGTTTCAGAGTCCTGTTATAAACATTGGCTTTGCAGAAAGAGTGTGTGTGTGTGTGTGTGACTTGCAGGGCTTTGCAGAGAGGGTGTGTGTGTTCGACTAAGGGCCGCCGCCCACTGAGCCGATGGTCAGATTTCTGATACCGACTGGCCAGCTGATAAGTGTGTCATTAGACTTATTAACCTTTACAGGGCTTTGTGTGTGTGTGTGTGTGTGTGTGTGTGTGTGTGTGTGTGTGTGTGTGTGTGTGTGTGTGTGTGTGAGGATACTGGACACTGTTATTGGCCCCAGCTGCGTTCATGGCTGTTGTTGCACATACAAGTTAACAGACCTCTGGGCTCCTGGACTCCAAGGTGTGCTGAGGTGTGTGCTTACTCTCCAGCTGGGTATGAGTATCAAACACACTCTTACTGCTCAAACACACACTCAAACACACTCTTACTGCTCAAACACACACTCAAACACTCTTACTGCTCAAACACACACTCAAACACTCACTGCTCAAACACACAGATAGTCACAGATAGTTACTGCTCACAAGTTACTCTTGTGTGGTTCAGTGTGTGTGTGTGTTGCCATGTTAAGTAACTCTTGTTTGGTTGAGTGTGTGTGTGTCTTAAACACATACACACCACACTGTGACTCCAAAACACACACACACCATACTGTGACTCCAAAACACACACACACACACACACACCACACTGTGACTCCAAAAGCCCCTAGTTGGAAGTGGGAAACATAGAGTCCCAGAGTCCAGTTTGATTGGCTGGGTTAAGAAGAGGCTTTGGTGGCGGGGCTGAGTTTGGGAGGCGGGGCTGGGGAGGGGTGTTCTTGTGCCTGATTGTTATGCCCTTCACTGCGCTGTGTTCCCACCAGAAGAGACACCCAGCCTGGTCTGGCACCAGGGCCTGCTCTGCTGGGATTAATGGAGCCTCATCCTCATGCACAGAGGAAAGACAGAGGAGGCCGGAACAGGAGTCCAAAGCTTGGCCTTATTGGGTTCATTTCTGGCTTGTTCATTCATTAAAAGTACCTTAGAAACAGCACTTACTGTGTTCAGTAATGCCAATGTTTAATGTGCGATCTGGTTATGTCTCTGAATCCTTCCAAGGGCAGCTAGATGTCCAGATGTTGCTCAAGGTGATTAGAAAGGTTCTCTTTAATTCTCTCAGAAGTTGGTAGTGTTGCATTTTCACACCTGTCGTACCTCTTGCTCCTCCTGCCTGAAGTCTTCAAGTAAAATGACGGCACACAAGAAAGCTCAAACAAACATTAATAAAAGCACAAACCATTACTCTGCTGGTCACAGCTCCCTCAGCACATCCTTGCTGGGCTGTGCCGCCACGCCTGCCTGTACCAACCATGTTAATAAACCTGTGTGAATATAATGGCCCTTCTTCAGCCGATGACCCACCTCTGGTTCTGGCCCGCAGCGCCGGTCCCTGTGTCCCAGTGGGTGGACGCGATGCGTCAGTGACCCGCAAAGCAGCACTGGCCTTCACACACACTCTAGCCCCTTTTCTTTTGGGGGTAAAGAAAGCTTAGTCAATGCGTTTGCTCTTCAGTCTTCCACCAGTTCATTTTCGTCCGCTGACGTCACGCCAGGGCTGCTAAACTAAACAAAGGGCCGTGGCGGCGCTCCGACGCCATTTATGAACATTCTGGATGGCGGCTCCAGGCCTGACCCACATCAGAGCAAACTCTCTGTGCCGATTGGTCCTTGATCCCCACCAGAGCCATACCCAGTCTCTCTCTCTCTCTCTCACACACACACACACACACACACAATGGGAAGATGCTAGCTTGATGCTTTTGTGATTAAACATAACATGGGCAAATGAAGTCAAGGTCTTTTAATGATGTTTAGGTCACTGCAAAGAGTGTTGTAGTGAGTCCCTGATCACAGGACAAGGCAGGCACAGGCCATCTGTGAAAATGTTCAAAGTTACATTTATTCCAATTGCATTTCTAGTTCTTCAATAAAGGATTTAAGTTACCACCACATTGCAATTTCTTAAACCGTTTACAAATCAAGTTCTATTCTCACTACAGACACCTAAATGAAGATATTTTTTGCAGAAAAAAACAAACAAACAAGAAAACATTTGATCTTCAAGGAAACTTGTTCCTACTTTAATCCTGATTTTTTTTGTTTTGTTAAACAATTGTTGTCCTGAAAATACATCCCTAAAGCACAAGACATGGCCAGGCACAAATCAAACATGGAACAAGTAGTTTCAATTTAAGGAGAAGGGTGGTAGCTCTTACAGAAAAAAGAAAAACCAAAAAAACAAACATGTACATGAACAGGAATGCTGAATAAGGGGGAGGAGCTGTGGGTGAGAGGGTGGGTGTGGCCTATGGGGCACAGGAAGGGGAAGGGGCGGGGTTAGGGTGGGATGAGGCTGAGGTGGAAGCCACTCAAAGCTGGCCGCAGTCAGCGATGGTGATCTTGCCCGAGGTCTTGCCACTGCCACTTCCCTTGCCCTCGACCTTCTTCACAACATCAATGCCCTCCACGACCTTTCCAAACACAACGTGCTTGCCATCAAGCCTAGAACAGGACACACACACACACACACACACACACAGACAGAGAGGACATGAGGACATGCTGAGAAAGGACTACCAAATGAACCTGTTCAAAGGAGGCTGCTGTAGAGCACACCACCTGCAGTGAGAGATGACCACATCAGGCCAGCGAGTCATCCTCCATGTTGGAGACGGACCCCACCCCGCCCCGCCCACCCGCCGCCCAGCGACCAGAACACTCCACTTAGCAGAGTGTAAATACTCCCATGCCAACATTCATCTCCGTGGCGATGGCTAACCACATTAGCTGAGCATAAGACGGAGATGGAGGCCAGCCGTAATCACATGCATCAGACTGCCATTACTGCACATGCGGCACTGCTGCCTTTCAGAGATCAGAGCTGAGGTGTGTGGCCAGGGCCCTTCATGCCCCCTACAGGACAAGTTCAGAACCGCTGCTGGATCTAACTTAGGGGTGCATGCAGCCATTCCCACTCACTCATCTCCTCCACAGGCTGCATGCTTCAGCATTGGCCATCTGCACACTAATGTTTCTGCTGTGGTTCTAAAGAGAGCCCAGGCCCCAGTGACCGAACACAAACACTGACTCCGGTCCCTCTGAGCACCCTCTGGAGACAGAGGAGCTAGAAGGGCCGGGTCGGGTCGGGTGACGGCTCCGGTGACGTTAAGTATTTACCAGGCGGTGTCGGCGGTGCAGATGAAGAACTGGGAGCCGTTGGTGTTGGGGCCGGCGTTGGCCATGGAGAGGGTGCCCATTCCCCCGTGCTTCAGGGTGAAGTTCTCGTCCTCAAACTTATTGCCGTAGATGGACTTGCCGCCAGTTCCATTGTGGTTGGTGAAGTCTCCGCCCTGCAGACACGAGGCAGGAGAATGAGAGCCCAGCCATCACACATTAACTCCAAGTAGCCACGTCAAGCCACACATTACCTGCAGCTGAGTGACGCCTCCACAAGCCACCACAACAAAGCCCAGGCCTTTACGGCTTGCGTGCCTGAAAACCAGTGTGGACTTCCAGAAGCTTCTAACCTAGTCACACCTACCTGGCACATAAAGTTGGGGATGACGCGGTGGAAGCTGGACCCCTTGTAGCCAAAGCCCTTCTCTCCGGTACAGAGGGCTCGGAAATTCTCTGTCAGAAGTCAACAAAACGGAACTCAGTACGGCAAAGCGGTACTGACGGGCCCCCCACACACTGTCATTTCTTTAGGTGGGGGCCTGGGTGTCTGCATTTGGGATACATTTAAGCCAATACAAAACAGAACATTAGACAGAGGCTCCAACTTAAGGATTGCATCAGCACCAAAAGGACACATCAGAGTTGGGGTGGGGGGGTGGGGTGGGATGGGGGTCATGGATGCATCACTCAGGTTGCAGCAGACACAGATTAAACAGGATTCAAGTGGGCATCTTACCGGCAGTCTTGGGGACAACATCAGCCCTCAGCTTTTCAGGTGCAAGGAAAGAAAGAGAAGAGGCATGATTAAGTTACAGTGAATCTAATGCAAATTAAGAGATTCCATCTTCAGAAAGCCACCAATAAATGCCCAGAACGTGTACATCAACATGCCCATGGCGGAAACACGGGTTTCCCAGTCTTTTAAGGTCATCCACGCCCTTCAAACGCCACTCCCTCCAGTTCGATCTGAACACATTTCCTGTTAGCAGGCGTCCCCCATGACGGGTGCTGCGTCCGCGCCTCCTGCGCATACGCCGCTAGTCAAGAGATATTGGGCGCGTTTGTGAGTTTTCTTTTTCCTATACAGTTTGAAATGTTCCGGATCGATACAATAAGTCGAGTTTCATACAAGCTACGCACTCCCACCATAATAACTTTCATTGTGTCCACCCGCTACTTTGATCTGCCCCTGCAAGCGGAGCGCCGTGACGACAAAAGACGCTTTTCGCACCCAATTACTGTATCCGTCTCCAGCCCATAACAGTCCAACAGAGCAGTTGGACTATGAATTATTATTATTATTATTTTGGCTGCCAACTGGTTTGATTCGAGTGTCGTTTTGGCCAAACACAAACACAAATTCAAGTTTACAGACAAACGCAATACAATTCAAACCAACATGTCTGCACATTTTGTACAGTCGGGTGGATCCAGCGCGACCAAGGTCTTTCGCGTGTGCATCCCTGTCTCCAATTGATGGTGGAGACTGCCTGTCATTTTAGCTGACCAATTACAGCACACAGATGAGGCTAGTTCACCTGTATCCTCTGCATACCGGCGCGTCGAGGATCATAGACCCACCCTAAAACCAAGATGCTGGCTCTGCGCCAACATCCTTATCCATTTCTAACAGCAATTTGGCACTGGGGTGAAAAAATCAAAAAGTTATCGGATTAAAATGTTCACCGAACAACTGTTAAATCTTAACTTGAGTTTGCCAAACAGTTTAACTCCATACCCCTCCCTTTCTTTTCCAAAATGGCATCTTGCGCCATGAAAAAAAAATGACTGTGAAAATGGCGACTGCATTAAAAAATGTGTGCTTGAGTACCTTTCTCTGTGAACACAATTCTTTCGCAATGGCAAAATGAAACACATTTTTGCACGTTTATCAAGTGCATTACGCATGCAATTCTGTCCACCACGACAATCCCTGCCTCTGCGAGGTCCGCATAAAATATCTTCAAAGAGATCGTTGAATGGCTGACTAACGTTGATGACTGAAGGAAGCGCGCACACACATAACGTTACACACGCGAGCCTGCTGTTCATTGAACTCCAGCTCCATTACTCGCCGGCCTATCATTATGCAACCAGAATGATCAACCGCTTTTAGTAAACTAAAGACCAGAATGAGCTGTGATTCAAACACATTAGACATCTAATTTGCCTGATACGAGAGCCGCTTAACTAGATAACACTGATATTGACAGTCTTTATTGAATACTTTAAAAGTCGAGGCAGTCGTTTGGTACATTTACGTTAAGGTGCAGGTAAACTAATTCTTTAACATCCAATTACATCAGTCAGCAAGATTGTTACAGGGTTTAAATGAACGTACGCATTCATTTCTCTGAGAGGCAAATGACAGTGCCTGTCTCCGCTGTCAAATATGCACATGCACGTTATCTTTTGGTTAGACTTACCTCCATCACAACCCTGCCGGCGGGATTGCCATCAATAGCGATGTCAAAAAACACTTTGGGGTTTGCCATGGTTATTGGAAGGGATGGTGTTTAATTTTTTTTTATTTCAAGTGAACTCCAAATGTGCCGCAGCCGCTCGAGAGTACACCGCCGTGTGAAAACAAAATATATAGAAGCGACCAGGGCGTCAGTGAGCGGACAGGAACCAATGGAAACACGCAGGCAGCTGAATGGCCGGTATCTCGACCAATTGGATATCTCTTTGTTGCATATATTATAGCATGTTTCCAATTTCAAGCAAACCCTGTAGATCAGCAAAGTTCAGCCGTAGAGCATATGATTGACGTTGGGATTCTCCCATTGTACTGGACAAAAATGACCACACAAAATTCTAGCCAATAAGCTTGGAGAAACTGCAGTGGGTGTGCACTGACATTCGCGCCGGTCGATGGCGCTTTTTCGCAAAACGAGGGCGTCTCCTCTGAAACAAAATCGCCATTACAGAAACCATGGTGAAACGCCAAAGCAATCCGCGGTACAACCTCTAACGCGATTTTAAGTCAAACGTGTTTCTCTATCCAGACTATAGTAACACTGCCGATCTATTCCGTTACATCATTGTTTACTTTCTCCCTAATTTAGCCTAGGTCGAGGCATATCCGGTACTAGCTGCTGTGCTAGCTGACGTTAGCATAAGGCGGCCACGTGCCAAGCCGTCAGCACGTGAACCAGGAAGGTTTCTGAGGCGAATAAGTCATTTCAAATCAGATCCGAGTCTTGTATACTTCTACTTTTATTACATACATGGCCAGTAGGTCCTTGTTGACACTTAAGACGGCGAGGGATGTGGGAGTTCCGTAGGAAAATGACGTGGAATCTTTGGACAGGGACTTCTAGGTTACCTGAAACAAAGGGATTCTTGCATAACTTCCTTGATCGCAAAATAATATGAATGCAACACTTTAGGGCTTAAGTCTTTACTTATAAAACATAATGGAAATATTTCTCATCTTTAGAAAAACAGATCGAGTTCAACTTTACAGTTTAATTCAATTATGAGGACGTAGATTTCACCAACACATAACAAACATTTCTTTAAACATTTTGATTAACAGTGTGTGACTCGCTGCTGGTCTCAAGTTTAATTCGGCACCCTGACCTCAAGGGGCGCAGAGGAAGGTGGCAGTCACAGACCTCATGGTGAAGATTTTTTTCCATGACAAATTCATAAACATCGCTGGTACACACACAAGAGATGCATACAGTTCCACCAAATATATTTAGAATTCTAATAAAGACGATTAATTACATACTTAATGTTAAAACTGTATATGATACACAAATGTTTTAAAACAAAAAACATTGCACATCCAAAGGGGAAAAAAAAAAAAAACTTTTGATGTCTGACAGTTTATAATACAAGCTGCACTCAGTTGACAGCTCCCCAGACAGCCTTTTTTTTTTTTTCTTTATAAACTCAGACGAGATTGGAAACAATTGTGGACATCAGTGCTGCTCTCCAGTTTGCTGGTTCCCTTTTAGACTCCAGAGAGTAAGCAGAAAAGCATGGAACCAAGGGAGCGTGTCAGTGGGTTTTATTGTCATTAAGCTGAGCACATCAACATGGCGGAGGAACTGAGACTCTAAACAAGTTCACAGCTGTAACAATATTTTTCTGTTTTATTTGTACACATCTTTTCATTCATTCAGCGTAGGTGAATGATACACATCTGGATTTAGAGCTCCAGGATGTGGCCTACTCTAAAAAAAGAAAAAAAAAAAGTCTTTATTTGTTAAGTGTGTGTGTGTACATGCTTGTGTTTTTCTCAATTTGGTATGACGATGTATAAAATTTGGACCCTTATGCAGATGCCATGTATGATGACAGTGGCATTCAGGTTAAATAGCACGTGACTTATGAGGACCTTTTGGTCACACTGGTATATGCATCAGGGTGTATCGCTGCACATGTGGATCCCTCAAGGGTAATTTTCATGAGATTCAATTCAAACTGACTATATCAGCTGCATGTGTAGTCGTCAGGTTTAGTGTCCTTCAGACAGACTGAAGAGGTAACAGACAAAAAGCTGAAATAGAGGCTGAGAGGAGCCAATTCCACACAGACTGATGGTGAGAAACAAGGGAAACCAGACACAAAACTCTGTAGATCTGATGTTGGAGCAAAAAACTCCAGCTGTGGATGTGAGATGCGCGCCATAATGCACCAGTGAGAGAATTCTACCCCCAACCACCCCGACACTATTTGGACGATAGCGTTCCTGACCCCTGTGGCACTAAAACGGGATGCTGTGGACCACACGTGACAGACGTCACCCTCGCGGCCCTCTCACCCTGACGCCTGACTGGTTTCTGGGGTAGAAGGTGAGAGACACTTTACGGAACACACACTTGACCAGCTGCCATCTTAGAATCTTCGCATCGTTCTAATTGTTCTACGATGGGGTAGACGCACGTTTCAGACTCCTAAAACCCACCCCCTCTGATAGCCCAGAACAAGAACATAAAATACACTATTTTTATCGCTCGTAGGAGGAATCCAGACCTCTCTTGTTGCAAAAAACACAATTACAGTATGGGATCATAGAGGGGTGGTTTCGAGGCTTTACAGAGTAAAATATAAAAAAATAAATAAAGAAAAAATTAAACCATTTAAATGTTTACCCATCGTGAAGAAGACACAAAGCCATCTTTGATGGAACACTACACCAGAGGATGTTCCTTCGGCAACCAAACTGCACATTCAGTTAACATTTCAAAGCCTGTTGTAGCTCCGCATTCATGAGTTACTGTAGGAGGAGAGGGCCACAGGCAGACACACACACACACACACACACACACACACACACACACGCACACTTCTCAGTCTTGACTCCTACTGGCTTCATTCATTGGATCCGTATTTAAAACTTGTGGAATAAATCCTCGTAGATAGATGTTCCAAAATAGCCTTTTAAAAATGCAACGCTGTATCGTGTAATTTAAGAAATGCGGTGTCCTATTCCCCCCTTGGCACAGGAGTACCCCAAATTAAATATTAAACAAAACATGAGTCAGTTTCTACATCAGCTGGAAGGAGGCTCTGATACAGGGTGTTCAGATATGGGAAAAAAGGAGGTGGGCCACAAATGTCTTGACTGTGCGCCCCAGGCTGATGTCTTGACTGTGCGCCCCAGGCTGATGTGTTGACTGTGCGGCCCAGGCTGACGCCAGAGGCCCCAGTGTCTGCTGGAGGGGTTGGGCACGGCCTGACGCTAAGACCCCCACTGTGCCCATGCTCTGGGCATCAAGGCTCCGCACGCTGGCTGGAGCAAAGTGGAAAACAGCGCACATTAGAAGGGCCACGGTCTGTCTGGGGCCCCTCTGGGTCTGTCTGTCTGGGGCCCCTCTGGGTCGGTCTGTCTGTCTGTCTGGGGCCCCTCTGGGTCAGTCTGTCTGGGGCCCCTCTGGGTCTATCTGTCTGTCTGTCTGGGGCCCCTCTGAGTCGGTCTGTCTGTCTGTCTGTCTGGGGCCCCTCTGGGTCTGTGTAGCCCTTCTGGGTGCATACGTGTGGAGACGCCCAATCATTCCACCCAGTACTGCAGTCAATCGTCTATGAGTGCCGTCTCTGTGACCGCCCTGCCCCGCCCCGCCCCGTCTGGACCGGAGAGCTGAGGGCGCAGGGCTAACGGACGGGACGAAGTGTCATGGCCCAGGGTGTGTGTGTGTGTGTGTGTGTGTGTGTGTGTGTGGCCGCTGGCTCTGCCAGGGAAAGGTGGCCACATCAGTTGCTCTCAAAGAGGGAGAGCAGGTCGTCACTGCTGTTGCTGGGGAGGTCCGGCGGGCCCAGGTAGGACAGCAGCTCGTCTGGGTTGGTCAGCTCCGGCAGCAGCTGCAGGGGTCAGGACAGAGTGAGCAATGGTCAGCACGCGCGCGCACACACACACGCGATCACTCTCTGGCTTCACTATAGGGAAAAGCCCGAGCCATACATTAGCTCCAACTAAACCAGTTGATGAACATTTCCCCAGAGCCCTCAGTCACACACACACACACACACACACACACACACACACACACACATAAATGTGAGCGGGTGAGAGACACAGTGGACGTGCCTACAGTCACACACACACGAGGCTACACACAACTACAGTATGTACAGAGTAGAGAGTACAGTCCAGAGACATTCTACATAACACTGGTGCTACTGTGTGTGTGTGTGTGTGTGTGTGTGTGTGTGTGTGTGTGTGTGTGTGTGAGGGGGGGGGCATTGCCAGCTGTCGGCCGCCCCTCATGCAGTGGCAGTGTTCCCCATGACTCACATCGAGCGCTGGCTCTGGAACGTCGCCCGGGCCGCCCAGTCCAAACGTGCTGTCGGAGTGCATCCGGGGATTCTGGGAAGGCGCGCGCGAGTGCATCTGTCCTCCCGGGCCATGCTGCATGCTCGGCTGTGGCGCTGGCTGCTGCTGGAGATTACTGTGGGCTGGGTCCATACGCCCACCGTGGGGCATCTACAGCAACAAGACAAGCAGAGGAGTCTATCAGAGATCCAGCACTATCAGAGATCACCATCAGAGATCCAGCACTTTCAGAGATCACCATCAGAGATCCAGCACTACAGAGATCACCATCAGAGATCCAGCACTATCAGAAGGCCTCTCAGAAGGAGAGAAGTATAATGGACTGGACTGCATGAGTCTCCTTTAGCACACCCGCCCACTTACTTTTGAACTCACTTACTTGAACTCACACACTCTGACACGCCTTGTCTTGCACTATTCTTGCACTATTCTTTTATCTATTTATTACAATTGGCATTTCAGTATCCAGACACTCCC
>JAVQKI010225370.1:0-13341 GCA_036025975.1 Nematalosa erebi
TGTATATATGACAGAATGTAATTTTATGGTTGCCGTAGCCACATCTTCATGGTGTACAATAATGCTCTTTTTTATTTTCAAACTTTTCTACAGCATTTAAATTTTTCTATCACCAAGAAAGACTACATCATTGTGCGGTGAATGCATCTATTCTTACCCACACAAGGTCAGGATCAGACAAAATGTTATCTTCTTAAAAGCCACTCAACATATTAGTTGCACTTTAATTTATCAGCATGTGTAGCAATACAGTATGATTTTGATCCTGTCCTGCAAAGGGCCATAGAGATACGCAGCTCTGGGCCTGCCTACTCACCTATGCCCTCTAGTGGTCTCCTTCAGTAACACAGTAACACAAATATAACCAAAAGGAAAGGAGAGATCTGAGTGAGTAAAGGCAGAGAGGTTTCAATATAAGGACTTTGGTAAAGCTCACGAGTCACGACATGAGGGAATAGGTATGTGTAGACACAAGGTACACCGACCCAGATAGTAAAATATTGGTGGTCCACTGGCATGTAATCATCAGCTCTCTGGCAGTTTGGCTGGTGGGTTGCTGCTATTTTATCATATAAATCACGGCTCCATCTCTAGTGGCCTCGAGGTGGATCTCCTGGGTCTCCATCACTAGTTTTCAGAACTGAAGAAGTCTCTGGATGAGAGGTGAAACTTCTTCAAGCTTCAAAAAAACAATGCTTGATTGTTCTATTTTGTTTGCTAAACTACTTTTGCTATGTTCACATGACACATGGAATGTTAAGAAGCCCGGTGAGAACAGTGAATTAAACTCTCTTGAAACGGTCAATTTTCAGGTTTACCACAATCTCCAGCTTAATTTACCCAGATTTGTTACTTAACCAGCGACTTGGAATACCCCCCAGAAGTGGCATTTTGCTGTGGGCTGGCTCAGAGACTGTGACAGCGGCTTAGTGAAAGGGCAAAGTTTATATGGGTTACTCTACTCACCACAGGAGGGAATCTGTAAAGTGCTGCCATGCTGACACTGATGGGGATGGAACTCTGTTTGTCTGCGTCTCGAGCGTTCACAACTCGCAGGTACAGCTCTGCACTGTCCAGCTGCATAAACCAAATTCAATACTTGTCAGTCAGCGTTGACAACTATTAGTTGCATAATGGAACAAAGTTATGAAAGTAGATCTAATCCCATTGCAACATATCTATGTATAATCTGTCTGCTTCACATTTCTGCAAATGATTCTAAATAAATTCTAAAATAACACACAACACAACAAAGCCCTGGGAGAACTAACAACATTATGTCTCAGTTTAAATGCCTGTAAGATACAGAAAGGACAGCCCTGGTGACTTCAGAGAGTTCTATCATGTGTTGGTTCTGGTTCTTCTTAACACATGTGTTTGTGGGTAGTCCCCATGTGTCCTTGCATATTGTGTGTGTGTGTGTATGTGTGTGTGTGAAACTCTATGTGTGTGTGTGACCTGAGGCATGGCGTTTGTCTCTCCAGTTGTCATGGACGGCTTGGCTGGCAGTACTCGCAGGGGCACCTTCCATCTCCCACTGATGACACGGTTGTGCTGGTCAAATATGTCCACCTTCACCCATCCCCGAGACACCAGACGTGTCACTTCCTGTCCGATCACATCATGACCTCCTGAGGCTTGCAGGTGGAGAACTAAAGAAACCGCAGGGGCTGGCTGGACTCTGGCATGAAGGAGGAACACACAAGGTGTACAAAAGATTTCACGAATAGATCAAATATAACCTTAACCATATAATCTTACACAGATTGACCACCTGCATGTGACCTTAACTGTAGCTTTTCACAGGCAGACCACAGAACATCAGTACAGCTGTGTAGCGAGTTGCCTCAGTTAACTATGAAGTAAGTGTTGGCACAGTATATAACCTAAACCAGACTCAGTGGAGTTACAGTAGTGGCCAAAATATTGGCTCCTTACTGCTTCTTCTAAAAATCAAAAATAACAGAATGTTATTTGAGTGTATGGGTATCGCTTTCTTTATGTGAAGTGTCCGTACTGCTACTTAATTAACAAATCACTAACTAAACTTAATGACTAATTAATCAACTAGTAATGTATTGTAACTATTACATAATTTCCCCGTTAACTTGCATTTCCCCCACACGCTGACCTGGGCACTGCTTGCTTGGTGGCTAGCATGGCCAGCTGGCCCCTGTGGTGTTCAGTGGGTAGTGAGGAGGAGAGACTGATGGCTGGTTCACAGTACACTGGGGGTAGGATGGAGAGGGCGCCCAGGGCCTGGTCCCCACTGTAGAGACCCACCGTCAGGCGGCAGAGCTGGTATGTTGGGCTCAGGCCAAGAATGAAGTCATAGAACACCGTGAATCCTGCCCTGTGTACAAGCAACAGACACAACAGATTGCTACAAGGAGTATGTAGAAGGATGAATGGAGAGAGAGAGAGACAGACAGACAGACAAACAGACAGACAGAACATACATACAGTGGTCAGCGTCCAGCCAGATCCAGGTTTCGGAGAAGAAAGGACCATACATAAACACTCTCTGAATATTTTGGCCACTACTGTAACTCCACTGAGTCTGGTTTAGGTTATATACTGTGCCAACACTTACTTCATGACTCAATCATGCTGTCTGTTTTCTCTCAATATTGCACTTGAATCAAAACCCTATGGTTGGTACTAATAAGGGCACACACTCACACAAGGTCATATGGAGCAGGGCCCAGTGCATCTGTCTGTTCATGAAGATATTTGGTGAGTGCCGGTGTCTGGGATCGGACTTCCTCCTTGACAGAAGAGCAGCAAAATGCAGTACATCTGTCATCATTTAATTCAATTCATTTCAATTTTATTTAAACTGCACAATTTACAAAATAATTGTCTTGTGATGCTTTATACTGTAGACATTAACAAGGAGCAACCAAGAACAAACAGGAAAGGAAAAACTCCCTTTGGTTGGTTATTCAAGGAAGGAAGCTTATCACGTCAAAATTGAGCATACAGTATACTGGAATAAAAGGGTGAACTCCTTGGCTATTGTTGACATGGAGACACTCAACAGAGTGAATGTTTACCAGTGAGGGGAGCAGTACTTGTGATGGCAGCGTCTTTCTGCTCTTTATCTGTCTTCTCAAACGATTTATCTCAATCTCGTGCTTCAGCAAGTCAATATCCATCTTCATGGCTTGGATGTTTTGTCCTCTTGGTGACCCTGTCAAAATACAGAGAATATTTTGACCATTATCCCACATTACCCAACAGTCTCCATGCTGAGGTTTTAGCTCTCCAGAGAGGAGAAAATAAATGTTCCGATTTCTGTTACTACTAGTCTAGATGGGAATATGTAGCTAAAAATACTACACTACAATACCACTTCACCATCTGTCCAGTCACACATCCCATATATACATATAATATACATATAATTTATTAAAATAATATATTTTACTCATATGTGTAGAGCGGGTGAAGCAGGACGCTTTACTCTTCTTCAGTTGAGCATTTCTGATCTCTTCCTCAAGCTTCTGGTTTTCTATCTCTGTGGCAATGAGCTGTTTGTTGATTCGACACCATTCCGAATCATACCTCCCTGCACATTTATTCAAAAGAGAAATATGAGAATAAGGAATTATAATTAAAAATGTATGAACCTTAATATCCTATGTCTTCAAACCTGAGGCCAAGCTTCAGCCCAGCAGCCAATTTGTGGCAACCAAATTAATACATTTGTTCAAATGACAAATTTTTTACAAATCTGAATCTGAAACATTATGGGCCATAGGCATAAATAGCAACAAACAAGTCTCACGTTTACTCCGCTCTCTTTGATGCATCCTGGGGTTGGGTGGTTTCCCATGATGCATTTCCAACTGCAGGGCTTCATGCAGAAGTTCCTGCAGCTGGGACATCACCTGAGGACTACTGCCGCCATGTTGCAGATAAGACAGTCGAAGATTACTACACAGATAAACCACAGATATGTGGTTAAGAAAGGGTTTAAAATGACAGACACCCAGGATGTACTTGGTGGGCCCTGGTATGAAGTCTTAATGTGTTGAATTCATGGACTTAACGCTTATTGCTGGGCAAATACACTTAATCAGAAATGTATTACCAAACACTCATACACATACGCACACAGAGTGCGAGGATGGGCATGTCTTTCACCTGATTTCTGAGGACAGTAATCCACCCATGTAGATAGGAACAAAGGTCTGTGATACTTTCTCCTTGCATGTGGGGGAGCAAACTCGAGGGTTACACTGTCTGCTTTGAGATTCTTCTCGTCTGAGGACAAAAACATGAATTCACTATAGAAATTGCCCTCAGTTTTCAAGCAACAACACTGACGAGACTAAGTAAAGCAGAAACTTTTTTTTTGTCATGTAGTGTGACCACCCATTTTGGAAAAGCTTGATCACCTCCATCATTTAGAAGATAACCAGATAGCTAGACATAGCCTGAGGTTGTTGTCAATGCATAACACATATCTGTCTGAACTGAGACTAGAACTTCCTGGCAATAAATTAATCGGATATATTGCGCATTTTGCAAGACAGGGTATGCATACAAATGGAGCCCTTCCTGCCAGTCAGAGGTAAAGTCATTGCATATCAAGAGTTTAAAAAAACTCTTCTTCTTCCTCAGAGAGTAGTCATTAAAAACTACTATTACAGTGGGTAAAAATGTCCTCCTTTACCTATCCTTACTAAAACTGAGTTGGTTAAGCCTCCAACTGAAAACACTTTGTTGTTCACAGTACACTGTGTAGGGGATGTGAAGTATTTTCCATAATGCGTAACAATCTGGAGGATGTTACAGATATTTTCACACATAATGGTCAATACATCATGCCATACAAGACCAACAACCAATATAATGGTAACTAAAAAAAGTTTCTGTTTATCATGATGGTAAAGTGGGAGAAGTTGTGTTGACAGTGTTCAGTCCCTTCCAGTCACATACTGCTGTTGTTCATGGCCCTGTCCGATGTGTTGCCTGGGGTCTCCCTGCAGGACAAGCAGTTGTGCCATCATGGACTCCAGCAGGTGGCTGTTCCTATCCTCGTGGGCCTTCAGATCCAAAAGCATCCTCTCCATCTCAGAGACAGTCTTCTTCTGAGCGGCCATCTCATGCAGTTTAAAGTCCATCTCTACACAAGAGACACAGGAAGGCCAAATTCACTGAATTGTCTGAAAGTCAGAGAGTGGTACAAAAAACAGCCAACACTAACTTCCCACGAAAGAGAGAGAGAGATGGACAGACGGACACTAAGAAACTCTAGGACAGACATGACAAGACCCTCTAGATATCTGATGCATCATCACATGCAAACACATTAACAACAATTCCCACCTCTGTTTTTCTTCTCTAGCTGTTGCATTGCATTTGACAGGTCAGATAATTGCTTGCCCTGGTGCACTGCCAGATCCCTGATTTGAGAGTTGCGGCCATCCATTGTGAGAGGATTAGCTGTGGTTCCTGTCTTTCAATTGACAACTTATATTAGACAATAGTTCAAAGCTGATAAACAAGGCAAATAAAACACCATATCCTTACTGGTTCACTCCTGGGTTTAAACTCCTTTTGGATTTGTATTTTCCTTTTGTCTTCTGAAAACTTTCTGTGCTCCAGGTGACGCATCATATTCAATCTGTCTGCCTAATTATATAAAAACAAAAAATTGTTTCGCAGAATACAGTTTTAAGAAGGATGTATAAGTCCTGAACATGATGCTGACAGACCAGCCTACACCTTCTTAGTCTTTTATTTTTTCAGATAATAATAGTGTATGGCTTAACTTACCACATTTTTCGGTGTGTCAGATTTATTCATAGGCTTGGTACCGCCTATGCAAAATTTTTCCTTATGCTTTTCAAGCAAAAGCAAAGACTTGAAAGACATGTCGCATTTTGGACAGGTAGATATGTTCATATCTGCTTTCTATCTTCATTGGTAAAGTCGACAAACTATTTAGTCCGCTCAGTAAATACACTGCAGTTTCCTTTTGTTCCCAGACAACGTTTGTTGGCCTCCTTCTGGATTAAATGAAACACTAGCGCTGCTCCTGACAACCGTGCACTAAACAACAAAGCATGGAGGTGTCAATCACGAAGACGCACCCAGCGCTTTTAAGTGCTATTAAAATCAAAACAAACACAAGCTTTAGTTGGCTAAATAAATTCTATAATATCACAACACAAAGTAAAAGTAGCCTAAATAAAGTTAAAAAAAAGAGGAGCTTACAACATCTAATGTAGGTTCTCTTTAATAACTATTTTGTTGTGCATGTTTCACAGTGATTGGACACCGAAACTGTCCTTAAAAACTTCGAAAATTACGACATAGGCGGCAGGCCTAGAACTCTTGTCCAGATATTGAACTTTTATTTTGATACAGGTGTGAACGTCAAAATAGTAACCCGGAAGTTGTGTGAAGTCTCCAAATTTGACCGTCATGTATTTCCGTTGCAAGGTGCCTGAATGAGCCCGTTGCCCACATGAGGGTACATTTGGAGGGTAGTGAGATACCGCTCACCTGAGGCACCTGTCTCCGCCTGGTGTGAATGTCGTGTGCACATACACACTCACCTCTGATCGAGAGAGGACGACACGCGGAACGGCAAGGTCAGTGGCAGCACAGAAGGAGTCCTAAAGACATCCAGCTAACAATAACTAAAATCGATCACTAGCAAGCTAACGTTACCCGTCTTCATATTACCATCAACTCAGTGATCTCCACCCTGGTACACTGTTTGCGTTATGAATGAAAATGTGATAGAGAGTTTGCCTACTAGTAGAACATCTGTGCGAGTGTGATCTTGCTTTAGCAACGTTAACCAACTAAGTGAATGACTAGGTATTAGCTTGTCTGAAGGGTTAAGGCAAAGTCCTTCTAGTGTTTCTTGTTAAGGTTAACTAACATGAGATATTAACTACAACAGTCAGCAGATACAGTGCATGGTATGAATGCTAAGTTGAGGCTGTGGAAAGAACGTGAGGCATTAGACTTAGCATAATAGAGCTCAATGCCATGCAAAATAGTGTGTCGTTACCTCCTCTCCTTACCAGTCTGAGTGACAAATGGTTAGCGTTAGTAAATTCACTGAAAGTCCATTGATTGGACCATTCATAGGATAGTTTTGTTGTTTACTCTTCGGTTACAACACACGACCAGAGTATTCCCTGACGTTGAATTGACATTGTCTCAAGCTGTTAGCTTAGGTGAGCTACTTGTTAGCAGGCATAGATATATATATCTATGGTTAGCAGGTGCTGGATTTTTATACATGTCTTTGAGTTCTCTCTCTTCACTCTCCTCCCTGATCAGAATGAAGAGACTGCCATTGTTGGCTCTCCTGTTGTGGGTGTGTGCCCTCTTCTATGTGGGCATCTACCTCTTCATTGGAGGGTTCCTGCTCGTACGATTGGAGGTAAACCGGACCAGCACTTGTGAGGATGTCCTGTTGCCATCACCCAGTGATGGGTCACAGCAAGCGGACTTCTGTGGCCCCCAGCCTCGCTTCCGCAGGGCCGTGGTGCTCATCATTGATGCCCTGAAGGCAGACTTTGCCCGATACGATCCCTCAAACCTGTCCCCACGTCCGTTCGAGAACAAGCTGCCCGTGCTGGAGGAGTTGATGTCGTCACAGCCGAACCATGCTAGGCTGTACACGTTCCAGGCCGACCCCCCCACCACAACTATGCAGCGCATCAAGGGCTTTACCACCGGGTCCTTGCCCACCTTCATTGATGTGGGCAACAACTTTGCCTCTAGTGCCATCCTAGAGGACAACCTCATTCACCAGCTGGGCCAGGCAGGTGAGTTGGCAGCAGAGCTGCAGGGCTCTTGTATGTATGTATGTATGTATGTATGTATGTATGTATGCTGGGAGTGGTGAAAGATGTCTTACTGGATGGACTGTGTGTGTGTGTGTGTGTGTGTGTGTGTGTGTGTGTGTGTGGGGACAGCTGGGTCAGGCAGGTGTGTGGCACATTGGCAGCAGGTCTTGGCAGAGGAGCAGGGCTGTTGGGTGTTGGGAGTGTGAGAAAGAATATTCACTGCTAGGGCTTTTTAGGTGCTGTGTGTATTGTACAGAGACGTATGTGAGTGTTTTGTATTTATATGTATGTATGTATGTGTGTGTGTGTGTGTGTGTGTGTGTGTGGGGGGGGGGGGGGGGGGGTATATTCTGAAAAATTTGACACCAACTGTGTATGATTGTGGCATTAGGCCTAGCTGTCATGAATGATGCCAGTGGACTGTAGAGATGCTGTCTGACTGTGGTCTGACATACCAGGTGTAATGGGAAGATAAACGATAGAAAGAGAGAAGCATGATTTTTTTTGGACTGTTTGGATGTTATCTGTGTGAAGCATGAATGTTTGGGAGTAAACCACTCACCTTTAGGAGCGGGGGAAGGTAAAGACACACTGGATCATTTGGTTTAGGTTTAGCTAGCTGTTTGCAGATGACACAGCCCTTAAAGACTTTATTTTGTTTTTGGTTGTTTTGCGTGTGACTGGGATTATCTGATGAATAAACTGTGGGATAGGTTTAAAAATTTACTCAAAACACTAGCTATAAGACACCAGTGAGATTCATATCTACAGTGTTTTGTCCTCAGAATCATCTCTGAATGGTGTGTGTGTGTGTGTGTGTGTGTCTCTTGTGTGTCTCTTGTTTCTTGTTGTTAGGCAAACGTGTTGTCTTCATGGGGGATGATACGTGGGAGAACCTCTTCCCGAAAAAGTTCCACCGTTCTCTACCCTTTCCCTCCTTCAATGTAAAGGACCTTCACACAGTGGACAACGGCATTCTTCAACACATTTACCCCACCAGTGAGTTATTGGCATGGCAACATGACTGCCAGTTATATAGACTGAAGGAAACCTCTTCCTCTTACAAAACCCATGAAAATCACATTTGTTGGACAATATGCCCCACAGTAAATCTGTCACAAAGCCTCTTTCTGCACTCTTAAAGGTTGTATCAGCGATGCTGGGCCGAAACATAAACGATCACATTCGTCTGATCTTTCCTCACAATCAGTTAGCTGCCCACCTCACAAGCACTCCGTTGTTCTGCCAACAACTCAAAATCAAAATAAACCGTATTCCAACCAGTCACCGACAATGGGTGGGTGTTGTGGGGTTTTGTGCTCGAGCACTCAAAGTGGTAGCTGATCATTTTGGAACACGCAAGGGAGGGGCGAGCTGGCTCTGTTTGTTTGGAATCTCAGAACCGAACTGAGGGCAATCAGCATTACTGATACAACCTTTGAATGGCATGATATTACTTGAATAATACTCCCAGTGGGCCATTAAACTTAAAATTGATTCCTTGGGTGCGATACTCACACTCTCTCTCTGTTACTATAGTGAAGGGGCATGACTGGGACGTGCTGATCGCTCACTTCCTGGGCGTCGACCACTGTGGGCACAGGTATGGCCCAGACCACCCTGCCATGGCCGACAAACTGACCCAGATGAACGGCGTCATCAGGTGAGCAGCCTGATTTTTGAACTTTACCACTGAACCATTTTGAACTTTAATCTTTATGTAGAGTGTGTTAGAGATTTTATGTAAATAAGAAAAGGACAATAGTAACTTCGGAAATGGAACAAATAAACAATGCTATAGGCAAACAAATATAACTATCCAAGCATCTCTCTCTTTGTCTTTCTCTCTCTCTCTCTCTCTGTCTGTGTGTGTAGGTCAGTAGTGGAGCACCTTCAGAATGACACTCTGCTTGTGGTGATGGGTGACCATGGGATGACGGACACAGGTGATCACGGGGGCGAGAGCCCCAAGGAAACAGAGGCAGCCCTCTTCCTCTACAGCCACTCCCCCCTCTTCCTCAATCCCACATCACAGGTGAGAGTGTGTGTGTGTGTGTGTGTGTGTGTGTGTGTGTGTGTGTGTGTGTGTTTTCAAGTCAGGACTTTAAAAGTTTGGCATTATGAGGCATGGCACCAACCAAAATAAGTTTTCTGTCTTTTTACTGATAAAATGGTCTACAGCTTTGTAACTAGCACCATTAACTGCTTGCCTAACCTTGTGTTCACAGGCTGAGCCTACTGCAGTCCCTCAGACAGACCTGGTGCCCACACTGGCACTCCTCCTGGGCATCCCCATCCCATACAGCAGTGTTGGGCAGGTTCTACTGCCCCTCTTCCCCCCTCCAGGCCAGCCAAAGGGGCAAGTAAGCAACCTGGACCAAGCAGAGGCGCTGTGGATCAATGTGAAACAGGTAAGCAGCAGTAATCTGGAACCCACTATGGGCTTCTCATCTTGTCCTGCTGAACCATTTAACTCGAAACTGTGGATCAGTTAGTCAAGTGGGACAGTCATTGGCTGAATCCTAATGCCCTCCCTCCATAGACACTAAGCCCTCAAAGACGTAGCCAATTGTGAACCAGATTCATGCTAGTTAAGTTTTGGCTATTGGAGTTCAGCTGTGTGGTTGGTGAGACACAAAGAAGCTAAATGACATTGAGGTCGGCACTGTTGCTTGTTTATGCTGATTACTAGTGTGTGTGTGTGTGTGTGTGTGTGTGTGTGTGTGTGTGTGTGTGTGTGTGTGTGTGTTACTTTCCCCTGCAGGTGAACCGCTTCCTGGAGACGTACTCTAGCATGGCCAAAGACATCCCCCCAGAACGTCTGTCTGAGCTACAAGTGTCCTTTGCCCGCCTGTCATCCGCATATCTAACCTCCTTCCACCAGGGGGAACCGGTGTCCCCCGAGCTGCTACACTCCATGCAAACCTATCTGACCTCTGTCAGGGACACCTGCCGGGCCTCATGGGCCCGCTTCCACCCGGTCAAGATGGCTGCTGGGTTGGTGCTACTGGGTGCAGCCTGTTTGCTTTGCTACGTGCTGTCGGAGCTGTCCTCGGCGGTGCTGGCGGAGGGAGCGCTAAGGGCGCCCCTGGTGGTGGGGATGTGTGTGGCGGTGTGTGTCGCTGTGGTGCAGCTGGTGACTCAGAGCTATGTCGAATTGCCCTGGTGCCTGGCTGCAGCCGCAGGCTCCTCCGAGGTCCTCTTTCTGTGGCGGAACCGCCGGCGTTCACCACGCTCCTCCTCGAAGGGCCGTTTGTCTGCTGCTCCACCCGTCTCCCGGCTCCTCGGTGCCGCGTCGCTGGTGTTGGCGCTCCGTTGTGCCTCTCTGCTGTCCGACAGCTACGTGATTGCCGAGGGCCGCGCGGTCACCTTCCTGCTCTGCTCACTCGGCCTATACGTGCCGCTCCGCCTCAACTGGGATGGGCACCTCTTGCCACCACCACCGCAGGACTCCCAGAAGCCCCAGGGGGCCCTACCCGTGCTCCCACTCCCCGCCTGGGCTGTTCGCCGCGAGGGCACTGTGCTCTGCCTGAGCCTGGGCGTGCTGGTGGGCTCACTGTACCTGTCGCTGGCGCTACACGCGTGCCGCGAGGAACAGGGCACATCGTGCCAGCCTTCGCCCTTCCTGGCACCTTTGGCGCGCGTCCAGGACAGCCGTCTTCGGAACCTGCACTACCTGCTCTCGCTGGCTGCGCTCGCCGGCTGGACGCACCTGCTCTACCGCTGGCTGCGCCACTACGGCAACCTCAATGCGCCCGGGGTCCCAACTGTCCTCGCCGCCCGCTGGCTGCTGCCCACCGCCGCCGTGTTGACCGGACTCCATTGGGCGGTCAGTGCCACCCCTGAGGACGGCTTCCGCGGCCTGACCGAACTCATCCGTCTGGCGCAGTCTTGGTTGCCCCGGGTGGCCTACGCCGTCCTCGGCCTCGGGGTGGCGCTCGTCTGGCTCGACCCGCTCACCGTCTTCGTCAAGCACCGGGCCCTGGCAAACCCGCACAGTGCCACCTCACTCTCCCACCTTCCCCCTCGTTACCGTGCCAGCACGGGCATCAGCCCCCAGGCTGAACTCCACCACCTCATCCCGCAGCTGTACCAGCGCATTCGCCAGTCGCTAGAGGACGGACCCGCCGCCGCCTCAGACGGGGCTGGAGGGGCCAGCGTGGACGACGGCCGACCCGCCGTGGAGGCCTACGGCCTGGGGACGGTCTACTCCGCGCCCCTGGTGGTGCTGAGTGGCCTGCTGGGCGCAGGGCTGCTGTTGCTCCACCCAGAGAGCATGGCCCCTGCCTTCCTGTTGCTGCTGCTGGAGGCTGCTGCACTGCTGCACATCCACGCTGCCTGCACTACCCTATCTGGCCAGCAGGGGGAATATGCCAGTGAGTCACACCCACTCATTCACAGTCACTCACCCCACATAAAAGTTAGGATTATAGCTAGGATTATACAAATGTATGGAGACTTGCCCGGTTCTTCCTTACATTATTCTAGGAGGATGGATTAGAATCATTCATGTCTTCACCCCATCATTGACTACGTTTACGTGCACTTCAGTATCCCACTACACAGAATATGAGACTTATTCCAGTTTGATCATGTTCGGGATTAAAAATGTTTACATGAATGCAGAGAAATCGGGTTATTATTATATCTGTTTACATGATAAATACTAATATTCCGGTTACTGATTACAGCGTTTTTTGCAGTGTTCTCACCAAGGATTCTAAAGAGCACTGTTAAATTGTCTTGCCGCTTATCAGCATTCCATCTTGCACGTCACACTCTAGACTCTTTGTCCGCAACTGTCAAAAATCAGGATAAGGTGTTTACATGCTACAGTATCCTGGTTTCTTTCTGAGTACTTCACCTAGCATATCTCGATTTCTTAGAAACCTGGATAAGGGCTTATTTGACATACTTAATTCGGGAAGATGTGTTTGCATGCGCAAATTCGAAGCCAGCATGCTTAATATCCCAATCATATATTTGGGATTCTTAAGTGCATGTAAATGTAGTCAATGAGTTGTTTGTTTTCATTGGATGGATTTTAGCTTAGTTGTACACAAAAGCTTTTTCTCAATGTAGGTCTGTATTGAAGATCTGATAGTCAGGGACTTGTGCTGAAAACTGGTCCATAAATCATTCTGTCAATTGCACAATCACTTACTCACTCACACATTAACACATTCACACACACACACACACAAACACAGTGAGGCTGTATTCATCATGATCATCTGTCATGTAATAGGATTCATTGAGACTTCCAAAATGTGCAGACATCAAAGGGTGATGTAGAGCATGTGGAACAGCTGATAATAAAATATGTTGTTGCAACAGATGGAAGCAGATGTTTCAGCCCAGTTCTTGAGGTGATTAAGTAATTCATTGAGAGAATGCTAAGGCCACACCAATTAAATTTGTTGGTTCTCGGATTTTTTCAGGAAAAAGTTGAAGCGATAGGGCGAAAAAAAAAAAAAAAAAAAATTGGTCGTGTGGTAATGCCACGGCTGTAATAAGG
>JAVQKI010225452.1:0-13370 GCA_036025975.1 Nematalosa erebi
CCCCCCCCCCCCCCCCCCCCCAAGAGAACCTATAACGACTTGTTGCAAGGAGACCTGTTAAGCAGAATGTGTATCTGTATGTGTGCACAGTATAAGCAGGACTGTGAGATGTTTAAGCAGACGGCTCGGCTTTGGGCTCACGTCTACGCTGGCGCTCCTGCCTCCAACGCTGAATACACACGCAAGATTGACAAACTCTGTGCCATGGGCTTTGACAAAGTAAGATGACTCCCCTCACTCCCAACCTCCTAGGACACTTACAAACACTGGAACTAAGAACTTCACCAGTACACTTTAGATGCAAAGGAACTAATAACATTTATGGTAGTGGTCCGCATAAACATTTGAAGACAGTGTTAACTGTCACACAGCAGAACTATCACATACTGAACCTCCATGGCCAGTGACTTTCATGAGGGAACAACTTTCATTGCAAGATTCATGTCTTGTATTACTCTAAATGCCAAAATGATTGCTTGCAGAATTGTTTTTGTTATGCTTTTTTCAAATTTCAGCGGCTTTAGCGCTTCTCAGATGTGTTGTTTCTCAAGGATGTAGGAGAAGACAGCATCTAGAACATCATGTTAACAGTATATGTATGGTTGTAACGTATTGTTCATGGTATCTTTTTTCTGTTTCACAGAATGCAGTAATAGTGGCCTTGTCATCTAAATCCTGGGACGTGGAAACGGCAACAGAATTGTTGCTGAGCAACTAACCTCCCACCCCCCACCTCTTTGCCCATTTCTCCCCTGCTCTTTTTCAGTTGCCCCCTCCTTCATTTGCGTCAGTTCATTACGCTACTTCTATTCTTCTGTTTAAAGCAGCATCTCTCCCCCTTTTAAATGAACCAAAAAAGCAACAAAAAATTAGTCATCTTGGATTATGACATTAGGTTTAATACACCAACTGCTTCGGAAAAACAAATATGTAAATAAAATGTTAAGGTTGGTGTAGGTTGTAAAACAAGATTGGGACTATTTTTTCTGTATTATAATAGAATCAGATAAATTCAGTTCATGCATGAGGGTGTGGCCATGCCACTCAGTGGGGAGGGGTCAAAGAGGGTCATCACCATAGAGATAAGGTGAACCCTTTATTACTCTGGTCCAAACAGCAAGCAAGTTAGCCTTCTCTCCATGTCTTCTCATTCTTCACTGTACAGTGCTGGGAGGTGGTAGAAAGACCAACTCAACCAGAGGAGTGTGTACGCACACACTAATGAGCTGAGCTTGCTGCTATGTCTTTAGGGCGTGTGCACATGTACAAATCAGACTGTCTTGAGCAGGAGCCTGAGCCTGTGATTCATGATGGATACTATAGTGGGAGGGATTGAATGTACTCTTGTCTGGATCCTGAACCCCTTTGAGTTCTTTGGCAGCTGCAGGTCACCGCCATTACCTCTTCCCCCTCGGCCCTTGAAGTTTTCACCCCCCCCCCCCCCCCCCTCTTTCTTATTTAACATGCCATGTTTACTGTGAACACACTAGTAGTTGTTCCCTAGTGCAGAACGAGGACTTTCCATTTCTGACATTAGATGCCATCAACTCAACCTCTGTACAACTGTTCAGGCTCACTCACAGTGATGTACACCACTACAACGGAGACATGAGCTGGAGACTCCACCCACCCACCCTCTCACTTACACACACACACACACAGCTACAGACATCAATCACTTCCCATTCACCTGGACAGATGCCCCATCATTAGAATGCATCAGTGATGGCTGGATTTATATTTTGTAAGAAAACAAAAACAAAAAAAAAAAGACTCTTAAGGCCTGGGGTCCTCCAGCGCTGCTCTGGTCTGAAACATGACACAGATAGCAGAGGAGGAGCAGCTGGTGCAGGAAAGAGAAACCCACATGTGGTTGCACACAGGCCTTTCTTTCACTCCTCAACAACAGATTTAAAAGGAAAGGAAAGAAAAAAAAAAAAGACAAATGAGTCATATGAGCATGGTTATTTATTGTGAAAATTAAAATGTAACGTTTCTTTGATTAAAAAACATAAAAAAACAACAACCAGAAGTCCACTGTTGGGTTTGTTTGCGGGGTGAGGTTTTGAGTTGGAAAAAGAGACTTAACGTTAAAAGGCCAATATCAAAGAGTTTTCTAGGAAATGTGAATAAATACTTCATCAAAAATGCAGTGAACTCGAGACAACGTCACTTCTAAAAGCATTTATTTCCTGTCAAAAAAGAAAATAAATCCAACAAATTAAATATGTTCAAATCGTGCACATCTACACAAAACAAAACATGGCAGTGGGAATCATGGATGCAATACAAAGGTCGGCTATCTAAAACTTAAGACTTGGAATAAAAATGGAGTAAACATGATTTCCAACTTTGAAAAGTCTTCAACATTCCCCATCACCCCTGCACAATTACAAACTGACATATCCCCATTTGATTCAGTATGAAAATTTGTTTCATGATTTTGGATTTGAAAGAAAGTCCTTTTGTGAAGTGGTTAAAAATAAAGGCAAGATGGAGAGAAGAAAGGGAAGCATTTCTGCCTTCTCAGCAGACAACAATTAGCTATCCTCACTCTATGCAACAGAGGACAGAGCTTGTGTTTGAGGCCACTCACACCCATACCAGGCATAACCCACCACACACACACACCTACACATACACACTCACTCACACACACACACACACACACACACACACACACACACACAGAGATGCAACAAATGAGGACAGAGAAAAGCAGTAAAGAGTGGAAAATCTGCAGGATTTAATTGCAGGCAATTCATTTTAAAACTGCCCAAATTTAAAAACAACAAAAAAACTAAACACAAACACACTTCAGCTTTCATCATTCACTTCTAATGGGCAGTACATCTGTGTGTGTGTGTGTGTGTATTAAGTGTGTGAGGGAGGTTATGCATGAGAAGAGCTGGGGTCTGGGGGAAGGCAGGTAATTTCTGTACAGGTGAAAACTTCGGCTCTACCCATCCTTTACCTATAAAGCATACAGGAAACATCACATTAATCAGTTATTTAATATGAGACCTTTGAACTAAAATGAGATAATATGGTATGGCATGTTGTTAAGAAACCATTTGTGTAAAGTATCACACATGTGGGTTTAAACAGCAACATATTTGCTGATCGTTTCCAGTCGTCTAGCTCACCTCTGTAGGTCCATCTGTCTCTGTGTCCCAGCCTTCTTGGTGTCTTCCTGTTTTGGTATCTTGCCGCTGTTTGGCTCAGTAGCTGCCGTGGAAGTGTGGTCCTGAGCTGGAGCCGCTCTTTTCCTGCCCCGACCGGCTCCAGTAGCCGGCGCTCCCGCCTCTTTCTCAGGGGTCACGGCGGCTGCACTCTTGGGCGGCCGTCCTCTTCCACGCTTCACCGGGGGCGTCGCTGCTGGGGGGTTGGGAGTGACGCTGTTCTCAGTCTGGGGGTCCTCCTGGGGAATGCAGTAGAGCAACATGAGTTTAGTCTTGCCCTAGCATTGGGCCCTGTGGCACAGGGGGTGGGGTGCACAGCTTTTTCAATTAGAGGCTCCAAGTACTGGAATAGTCTCCCCCTTGAAATAAGGAGTGTAACAACTATTGCTTTTAAAAACAAATATACTTAAAACATTTATTAAGGAAAAACAAAACTGCAGTAATTTTCATATGTTTAAGTACTCCCTCAACAACTTTGTGTGTGTGAGTGAGCATGTATGGGTGGGTGGGGGATGTCTGTGGGAGTCAGTCTGTGTGTATGCATATGAGTGTTTATGGGGTGGAGAGGGGGTATCAAATTATTTTTGCTGTTTGTTTTTGTTTTGTAATTCTTTAAAAAATCTTTTACAAATATTTTAAGGTGCCTTTTTAACATCTGGCTAGGGACAACGGATGAAAATTAGCAACAGTAGCTAACTCCAGCTTATTTATAGCAAATATTTTGTCTGTTAATTAATGAGCACTGTCCCTATCAACTAAATACATGAATGAATGGCTGAATGAATGGGGTGGGGATCTTGTAAATTCTACACCACTTCTAATAACTGCTCTTATTTTAAAACTTCAGTCTTAATCCAAGAGTTATTTCCATTAAGTGACGATGAAGATCCTTCTATGATCCCTTGAGGCTTTGCTCCTCTTACCCTGTGACCATTCTAGAGAACTCTCGAGCTGCCATCTAGACACTCTGGGAGACAGCCCTGATCAGTGATGCGGGTGGTGGCGTTGGCGTATAAATAGAAGCTACACAGGAGGAATGCGTGAGGGAGACTCCCTGACTGCTCCTCACATTTCACAGCACCTGCCTAGAGTCTGTCCTTCGCTCTCAGCACAATCACAAGGTTACACAACAAACACAAATATACAAACGCACAGACAAAATATTACATTTTCCTTATGTGTAATCCCTGAGGAATATTTTCGGTTTCGAGCCATCTGGAATGCAGCGCTGCATTCACTTGCATTGTATTTCATACAGTGGTCACGTGACAAAATGTGATGTAGAAACAAGGGGCGAAGCTAGTTCATTTGCATGCCAACATCAGAGGATATCTGGACAACATGGTGCTTAGTCATTTTTGACATTAAGTCAGCACGATTGTTTCTTCACATTCTGCTGCGGTTTCTAAGTCAATTTTGCATGTTTTTAATTAAAAGCTATTACACATGGTTTCTTTAAAATGGTAAAATTGGAACGGTCAGTTGTAGAGGTTTTACAGTGGTGATGCTAAATGACAGGCACACAAAGGATTTGAACAGCTTCAAGAACTGCGGAGCAACGATATATACGAAAACCTTAAAGGATGCCCATTATCTAGATCTATAGCAGAAATACTTTCTCATGTAGCCTTAATGAACTTTAGTGTAAATATAGCTTGACATCATCACACACACACACACACACACACACACTCGTTTACTAACCTTCTTTTTCACCTCTTTAACGACAATCACAGGATTTTCTTCATTTTCTCTTGCTCCCGGCACAGTCGCTACAGGCCCTGTGTCCCTACATGACAAAAAGAAAGGAACAGTATTAGTCTCTGTTGAAAGTGCAGATATAAGGATCAATACTTTCTGCACTGTTGAGACATGAGCTGGATTTCACACACATTTGAGTCTGACAGGGGCATGAATGAACTCTGCAGCCGCATAAGCTATGGCGTCATTAAAGTTGATGGAAGAAATGTATTTGCAAATATTTGCATTTACTGCATTTCTACTTGTGTATTTCCATAGACATTGCCTTGATGACCGTATGTTTTGAACCCATGACTGATCAGAACTCCTCCCTAGATCAAGACAATATCCATTGTTTAACTGACGTGTAGTTTTAGTGTACAACTAAGTACCTAAAAGACACACAAAACCTTCAGGACACATTTCAGATCCATCGTGGATGGAGCTGTTTGTTGACAGTTTAGACCTACTGTACCATTACCCTGCTCTGACAGGCTCTCTTTCATTTTTGTGCCATGTGAAATGTTCATCCTGGACAACTGCTGGGAATGACAAGTGTTCTGTCCGCCCTTCATGACCAAATTCCATCAAAACCGATTGGCAGACGATGCTAAAACGAACTGCCTGAGAAAAGGATCTCTTTAATAGTGGCAAATTGTTGCTTATTTTAGCATAAGCTCACATCACACAGTGGATGGAAACCCACAAAGATGCGCAAATTCTTGAGCCAAATATTCATGAAGAGAGACAGAGTAGGCAGGTGAGGTGAACTGAAACCCAGCTCTTGATGGAAGTCTTAGATGTACCTGCTCTTATTGGACGCCGGTGTGGTGGGCGGGGTGTTGGTACTGTTGTTGTTTCCTGTCTCTGTCGGGGTGGTTTTGGTATATGGCCGCCGTCCAGGAACCGTTAGGGGCTTATTAACAGCACCGAGAACTGGAACAGGTTTGGGCTGAAACAAACACATAGAAGATGATGAAGTGGCTTATGAAAAAAGCTTGGATAATGGTTCTGCGATGACAATGCAAAGGGAACTCCATTTGTGTACCTTTTCTAGTTCTGCGCATTCGCAAAGCACGCTTCACCAAACACTGCTTTGAGTGGCACCATTTACCCCTTGACCACATACACTTGAGTCTACCAAATTCCTTTGCATGTTTTGATTTTGTTAATATTACTGTTAAAGAGATACTTTATGTTTCAACAACCTTGTTATTGTTATTGGAAGTATCAGAACTATTTTCAATAACTACAAGGTTTCTGGGCAGTGTGTTTATGTTCTGTTAGCAAATAAACGTTGATTGTCTACACAAAGTACTGCCTGCTGACAAAGTGCTGATTTTGAAACATGACAAAGATGGGCAGGAAGTCTGGTTGCTGAATCCAAAACTTAACGGTGGACCACCATGTAAAAGTACAGTGGGTGGCTGAAATATAACGGCAAACAAACTTAAGTGAGTGGACAAACTCAAACAATAACAGTCCCTATCTTCTGCGTCAATTCGATGCAGTTAGAACATTTTAGAGGTGCACATCGGCCATCACAGAGACTCCGCCGAAGGGGTTTACGATGACGCAGATACAACTCACAACCAAAAAATCATCCATACAGTAAATGAGAAGGAGTCTCCCAAAAGCGCACAAAGGAAACATTTTTACTTCCGTAAAAATAATCACTTCAGAGCATGCAAAATGTATTCACCTTCCCTGTGAGAAGAACCGTCCTAGCTTCAGAGGAGAGGTAGTCCTTATCATTGACAAAGTCCTGTGGGAATGTAGACATACAGAGAGAATAAGAATGGAACACACACACTTGGGAAAACTAAAGAGCTCTGTAAACGGCAGTCAACATGGCAGTATATCAGCAGGGTAGACCACCATCTAAAATAAAACACCCAGAATACATGACACAAGATCATCTACTTAAAACAAGAAGAGGTTCCCACCTTATCTGGTGTCGTGAAAAATTTGGTTGGAAGGATGGGGTCTTTGGGACAATCCAAATGACAGGAGGTGCTCTTATTCACAATAACAAATAATGCAATATCGCACACAATGTACAGCTTCTGTAAGACAAAACAAAAAGACCATACAATCAAATATCAGCAACAGGATGTGATTGTGTTTGTTGAACTTGTAAGCCAGCAACTGGTTTCACATAATGATCTTTATTGTAATATACTGTCTGTCATCCATTAACAACAATGAGTAAGTGTAGTTCTGTACATGGGGGTCTGATGACATAGTTTCAGGGGTTTGTTTGTGTGTGGAAATTAGTTAGAGTTAAATGAATGACCTCGTTGGTTTTGGGGTCATCAGGGGCCTGGGCATCCTTAGTCTGTTTGATGTTCTCCACCATCTTCCTGAGGAAGGCATGACTGTTGTTCTCATTCTTCACCATCAGCACCTCCAGCATAAACCACAAGCACCTACACCGACCGACACACACACACACACACAGTAAATTTCAACAAGACATTTCATGCATATCTAAAACAACTGAGTATTTACAAGCCCAAACTGGTGTCTTACTCTTTGATGGCAATGAGCTGTTCAAAGTCCTGCGGTTTGGTGAAGTCTGGGTCATGGGCTAACAGATGGATCATGTAGGGCACCACATACTCAGGGAGGAGGGACATTAACTTCTCTGAGAGAAGAACAGACAGAGATAGAATGGTCAGCCTAGTATCAATCTTGATCAACTTCATTAACTTCAGCTGGGATACTTGGTGGAGGCTAATGGCTTTGGCAGTTCCTTTGTAGAGATCAGTTTTTTTTTTTTTTACACAAGTTAGCTTGTTTCCAACTCGATCTTGGTCTGTTGTATTTACAGACAACACTGAAGATCAGACAAAAATGATGTGCATCATTTGACTCACTGACAGGATTCAGTCACTTTATTGCCTTTTGACTGCTCTGTATGTACAGTATGTGTCCACATGTCGCAGTTCTGTGTGCGTCACCACGGACAAGCACATAGACAGATGACATTTACATTTATGCATTTAACAAATACTTTTATCCAAAGCAACTTACATTTATAAGTTACCTCCTTGAGCAACTTAGGTTTGAGTGCCCTGCTAAAGGATTCAACAGTGGCAGCCATGATTCAAACCCACAACTTTCAGTCTACCAGCTTGCCAGCGAGGCTCCTGAACCACTACACTACCCGATACTAGATGAGAGACCCCACCTGCTGGAGTGCACTGCACTCACCATGTGCCACCTGGTTCTGTTTGATGAACTCCCTGCGGACGCTGATGTTCTTGAGTAAGCACTGGCGGGCGTGGGCCCGGCGCTCCTTCACCGGGTCTTTAGCGCACAGGGCAAACACCGCCATGTACTCGAGGGGCAGAGACAACTTCACCAGTGCCAGATGCAGCTTCTGGGCAAAGATTTGCCTCACCTGGTAACACTCATCCTATAGAGACACAGGGAGGAGTGAGAGAGTAAGTGTGAGCGAGTGTGTGTGTATACGTGTGTGTGCGCGCGTGTGTGGTCTGTGCTAATGCAGAAAGGCAGGGGGCACTCACGTTCAGGACAAGCCCACAGAGTTGGAACTGTTCGGGGGTGATGATGTCATGGTAACAGGGCTCCTGTGCCAGCTTCATTATGGCACATCCAGCAGACAACCTTAGTCTGGACATGTCTGATTTACTGAAACCACACACACACAAACACAAAGACCTTAGTAAGACTAACGCTCACATTCATGCTCTCTCTCTCCCTCACTCACTCACTCACTCACTCTCTCTCTCACACACACACACACACACACACACACACAATAACCCTGAGTTCTGACCTGATTTTCTTCTGCTCTGTCAGGTCTCCTTCGCTGACCAGCATTGCTGAGAGCAGTCTCAGTGTGGAGTTAGCAGACTTGGACTGGTTGTTCTTCATGCCCAGTAACCAGCGTACCAGAAGCTTGATGGCCTGCACCTACAATGATGCACACATCCACACAGGTTCACTCAAACTGGCCATTCTGAGAGAACAGCATGTTGTCAGCCACACATCTTTTCTCCTGCCTCAGCTCCTTACCTTAGCGAGCACTTCTGGAGACACCTCCTCATCCGTGGTCCACAGTTTGCCATTCCTGTTCCCTGATGACTGAGGCACACACAGAAGAGCGGTAAACCCATTAGATTAACTTAAATACACAACATTTTGTAAACAGCTACTCAATTTAAAGCAACAGACCACCATTGCGATTCCACTATTAGCTTCAAGCTAGCATGTATCATTGCATCGGATTAATCCATTAGCAAGATGCTAATGGTCTAATCCAATGCAATGATACATGCTAGCTTGGAGCTAATAGTGGAATCGCAATGGTAGTCTGTTGCTTTAAGGCCACTACTACAAGAGTATGCAGTATGTAAAGGGTATGTAAAAATCTCCTGAATCAATCTGTGTCAAGGATTAGCACAAAAACCTCATGAAACCAAAGCTGGAAATGTGCCATAGATCCCTTGAGGTTTTTGGACACAGGGAACGACCTAACCAACTCTCTTAGATAGAAGAGCCGAGACTAGATGACTCAGACGGTCATGTCTGGTCTGTTTGTCTTTTGCTGCGGTGCTCCTTACTCGATCGTTCATGAGCAGGTCTTTCACAATGAAGTTGGCAACAATGGACTTCATGGGCGAAGCAAACTGATCCGGAGCCAGCATAGAGATGTGCCCCAGTGACACCAGAGGGGTGATGAGCTGCTCCGGGACGTCAGCGTTCAGACTACGAGACAGAGGCTGGAGTAGGACAAGGAGAGGAGCAATAGGGGTTGAAGTGGGTAGAGAGGGAGAGAAGTATATTAGCTTTACTTCCTCCTAATGCTCATGGCATAGGTCATCTATGCTCTATTTGTCTGTGATCCTGGTGGTAGAGACAGAATTGTGTGTGTGTGTGTGTGTAACTACCTCAAAAATTTGTGCCAGTTGCACCTCCTTGTTGTGGAAGATGGCATGGATGCAGTGAACAGCCTGTTTGGCCTGGTGTGGCGTACCACGCTTCGCCTTCTGGTGCAGGATGGGGATCAGAGTCCTACACACACACACACACACACACACACACACACATCAGATCCGATCCAAATACAACCACCCTACAACTCTGCACAATAGTGCATGTAAAAAGATCCCTCATTTTTGAGGACTACATATCCATGTATTGAACGTACGAGCGAATCTGCGGCAGCTCGGTCTCAATCTTGTGTCCAGTGTTCCTGAAAATCTGGATGGCTGCCTCTGCTACTTTATCATCCTCCATCTTCAGACACTGCAGAAGTGACTCGTAGGTCTCACTGGAGTGGAATGAGGTGGGGTGAGTGAAGGACAGAACCTAGAAAGATCCGACAGAGAAAAGAGCTGTTCATGTTTCCATGCTGACCAGACAAGTGCATGACCAAGAGAAAGTTCCAGAATGTAGACCCAGAGCCTAAAGTGAGACCAAAATTCTTCAAGTGTCACAGGTACACAACGGTCAACAGTCTAATGGTCTGTAAAACAAAGCCACCCCTGCATTCAGTTTACTAAACTAGCAGACCGAAGGTACATGTGGGTTTTTGCCACTGAGTGAGTTGATGCAGCTGTAGCTTCTAGGGTTAGATAAAAGAGCCAACGCACCTTAAGCAACTCCAGGCCTGAGCGGATGGCTGTGTCGGGCGTCACTCCTTCTTCTTCGTCATCAGCCGTCCCGTCGATGGATTTATTCAACAGTTTCACAAGGGCACTACACACATACACAACAAATGGTCAAGTACAGGCTGCAGTTCCACCACACCACCACTAGGGGTCTCACACACAGCACTCCAGTGTTACACAATCTCTTCCTGTACACAGTGTAACAGTCGTCTGCTGGCTGAGAACCACACAAAACAAATACGCACCTGATGGCCTCTGAATCTATGTGCACAGGTGCAATCCTCTCCAGCAAGAACTTGACCATCTCCAAGAAGGGGTTGGTGGGCTGCTTGGGGAACGTCAATTTCCTTGTGATCTCTCTCTGCATCCAAACACAAAGATTCATGTCAGTGCTTTTATTGCCATTAGTGCTATCTGTGGCTCCAAACAAAACACTTCCACTGAAGAGCATGTCCAGGGAAGGGAGTCCAAACCCTGTTTTGCCACTATATCGTGTGGACACTCGTCCAAACCCTGTTTGACCACTCTATCCTGTGGACACTCACAGCAGCTAGAAGCAAGTGGAAGAGAGGGCTTCTCGGAAGGACCATAGCAGGAGGGGGAGAGAGAGAGAGGGAGAGGGAGAAAGAGAAAAAAAGAGAGAAAGAAAGTGTGTGTGTGTGTGTGTGTGTGTGTGTGTGTGTGTGTGTGTGTGTGTGTGTGAGAACGGTCGGGATAAGACTGACCACACAGAGCTCAGCCTGCTTGCAGGAGCAGGTGGGGCTGATGAGCTGCTCCAGCTGCACACGCAGTTTCTCATCCTCCCCCAGCACCTGGTTAAACTTCTTCATGAAGTCCTGGGCCTTGCCTGGGTCCGGCAGGTTCTCTGCACGCATGATCGCACACGCACAAACACACACAAACACACACACACACACACACACACACAGACACACACACACACACAGACACACACACACACACAGAGTGAACTTTGTGAAAACACTGAGAGAAGATAGACAGTTCCCTTAGAGAGGATGTTTGAGGATGTTTATATTAACTTACTGGCAATGGTCATCAGCTTTGCAAACATGGCAACACTGTTGGCTTCCGACTGCAAATAAAGAAACACATCATTCATTCCATAACTGCGACTTAAACACACACCACTTAATATGCCCATCACATCCTTACTGCATAAAGTGGTGTGTACACTACATGTTGGGTCTAATTATTCATGAAAATGAAACGGCCTTTCCCATTCCCATTTCTAGTTGAAAAGGGATCATGCTGCAAGAATGCTGTGTTCTCACCGTGGGGAGTTTGTGTAGGTCCAGCAGCTCCCTCACCAGCCCTCGCAACATGTTCTGACACTTCCACATTTCATTCAGTGCCCTGCAGAGAGAGAAAGAGAGAGAGAGAGAGAGAGAGAGAGAGAGAGAGAGAGAGAGAGAGCTTCATCAAGATCACAGTATATCACTCAGCAGCTTCAGAAATACTAGATGAAAAGAGGGGTTGGGATGGAGTACTTGACTGCGTTGGTGTCCAGACAGGCATAGAGGTAATAAAGACACTTCATCTTCTCCTCAGTCTCCAGACTGTGAGGAACCATGTACTGAGCAAAGATCTTCTCCACCAGCAGTCTAAGAGGGAGAGAGAGAGAGATCACTTTTAGAAAAAGTTACTTACACAGTCGCTGAAGTAGTATTATTGTAGTACTAGTTGTGGGTGTTTGGATTGTTATAAAGCTGTATGTGTCTGCTTTGTACTGTTATACTAGCAAATCTATATGACAGGTTGTCTTTTTGGCCTGCATATCATGTCTGTGCACTTGCTCTTCTTGACGTCAATGCATATGCATGAGTGTACGAGTTGACATTTAATTGCTTCTGTGGGTATGTGTTGATATTTAATTGCTTCTGTACACATGTGCGTGATATTATGTGTTATATTTATTATATGTTGATATTTACTTGTCATCGATGCTGTTCTGGTAGTAGATATGCAGGAGCTTGTCTTTGATCCAGCTGATCTTCTGAGCCGATTCTTTCCCAGCCTCGTGATGGAGGCAGTACTTCTTAAAGAGCTGCGCAAGACCCATCATAGCCTCCTTCCGCACGCGCCACTGAAACACACACACACACACAAGCAATTATGCATGCTTCACACTGACTACATATGGACAAGGCCCATGGGACAACAGTCATTACTTAGTTAACCTTCTGGGTTATTTAAGCATTACAACACCAGCGGGAGTTGGGTTGTTAGTGGAAACACCCACGGCTGTGGTTTTGCCGCAGGTAACCACAGCCGTGGGTATATTCGCTAACAGCCCCACGACCAAAAGTGCTATACTGCTTTCAAAAAACAGTTCCTTTACCAACTGACAAAGTTAAGACATCAAATTATATTTTCTACCCTTTAGTTTTCATTTGTGTTTGTTCCACCTCCACCCCCAAAATAGTTATACGCTTAGCTTTGCGTCTCCCGTTCCCAAGCAACACAGCAGTTAAATGAACGACTTGAAAGTTCAGGGAGAGCACCTATATCATGCTTGTGCACATGCCTGCTTGTTTGTCTGCATGCCAAATGCCAAGCTCCACATACACACTACTACATGAGGATGTTTTCTCTGGAGCCCTCTCACTTTAAATTAATGGAATGGAATAAGTGATTATTAGCTGTTACGTCACTAACTTTATATCATGGGACAAAGCCGGAGTGGCTAATCGGGAGAGTCGGGGGGATTCCCGATGGGCCGGTCCACTTTTACCTGTCTTTTGGGCCGGTAGGAAGCCTAGAGATATGAATTTTGACGATCATTTTA